>PVJO010001310.1:0-139770 GCA_004026905.1 Hystrix cristata
TGTGTTTCCTTTTTGTTTTTATAAGGTATTCTTGATTATAATGAATTATTCCTCGCATAAAGAAACAAAGGGGAAAACAATCCTTATTTCTACAGTTAATCCTGATTATTTTAAAAGCAACTCCTGGCAGAAATTAATAATTCAGCTGAATGTTATTAACAGTATAATGTTAACTTTATGCTGTACTGCACTCTTCTCCACTCTAATCTACTTAAAATTCCTGACTTTAAAGCAGAAACAAGGGTTGCATAACAGTATCTTAACGAGGTTAAGCCTAAAGAGTTCCATTAATATCCTCCCTAAGGCCACCAGGAAATTCCTTAAAGCAAGAGAGCAGAGCGACAGGCATTTCAGAGGATTATGCTCAAGGGCTTTTCCCTCTCAATTTGTTACTTCTGGGAATTTATTGTATGTCTCCATCACTGCCCAGCCTTTACTGGGGGTCCCTTTTTATTCCCAATCACTTATCAGAAATCCCAGGAAACTCAACTAGCATGAAATGTGGAAGACTTTGCTATCCCAGGATCAAAATTAAATTAGCATTTAAGTGAATATCAGGAACCACGTTCACTCACAAGAAATGACAGTATTCTACCCAAATGTCAGAAAATATACATATTTTAAGCAGCAACATCTGAGGTTTTCCAGTCTCCACAGATGGTAATATTCTCCATGGGCACGTGTGAGCTTTACAAATGATGGAGGGTGCTCTTATTGTATTACCCTGAACATTTGTTTGGAATTGCTTAGCTTCGTAAACATGTATCTTGATGTTGGGGCATGTGGCTATTCTTGTGGATTTCTAAGAACATTCCATCTTTTCTACTCCTAAAATTGTGTGACAAAAATTTGATAATTTTGATAGCCCAAATTTCTATTCCTAGTGGACAAGTACACACTTGTCATAGTTGAATAATTAGGAACCTTGTTAAGTAAATTTTTGTAATAGTTATCTATTACTGTAGTCTCTGTTCAAAGAAAGAAAAAGGAATTAGCTGTTAAATCTTTCTCTTTAGAGTTAATTTTTTGCCTTGAATTTTTCTTTTAATTTCCTCCCCACTTTTTAAAATATATATTTGCAATACATAATAAATACATTGATCACGGGGAATTGGTACATGTACATATTATGTCTGATCCTTTTTACTTTCTCTTCGCCTCCCTGCCCGTCGTCTTTCCCAGATACTTTTCGCATCTGCAAAAAGTCTATCCCCCTGCTACCTATATCTGTTGTCTTTTTCTTTTTAGAGTAAAAACAGTATTTACCTCAAATTTAAGATTTTTACATTCCAATTTCAATGAAATTTCAGGATGAGAAAAGTTCTTAAAGACGTTCCTCAAATACGCACTCACATGATTATTAGAAATGTGGGAATGACGCATGATTACATGAGAGTTAAAAGCAATAACATTCTGAAGTACAAAATTGTTTTTAAAAATTCTAATTGAGATTATAAACAATTATTTTACATTAGCTGAAGAAAACTGAAAAACAGGATGCTGAAAGTTACTGGGAGATTGATACACAACATTTGAATAGTGATGTAAAAAGTATCATCTTGAGTTTTGCTGACTCTTTAGCAATGACATAACAAGTGGGAGATTCTTTTTAAAGTTAAAAAGAAAGAGAACAAAGGGAGAAAATTATTGAAAGAAAAGCATCTGATTGCATTACTACAGATTACTACATAGCTTTACATCCATTTGCTTGGACCCCAAATCTTACAAGTACATACACCTTTATGATGAAAACTAATATTCCCTTTTTCTAATATTCATACTTTTAAAAGAACTACAAAATGTTCTGTACAGGAAACATCTCGCTCTATGTCCAAAGGATGCCAGCTATTCTGAAAGCTACTGAATGTTTGTTATGTGTCTCATGAAAAGTTCGCTGTATTCTCTAAGTGCATTTTCCACCTATCCTTCATAGAACACAATTCTCTGTTTCATAGTCCTCCAGAATCTTTCACGGAAAACCCAGTTTTCTTGCATTATTATCATCTTCCAGTAGCTTTGTTTCCTTCCCTTCCTCCTTATTTCAAACAAGAGTCCTTCAGTTTAAGCAGGAGAATCTTTTATACGTTCTTCCTCTGACCTCTGCTCTTCCTGTAGCATACTGTCAACACTTCCCCTCACTTACCAGGCTTCTTTACAGCCCCGAGGAAAGGAAAGTCCTGGCGCTCTCACTGGACCGGTCTACACAGGGCTTCACAGACCTAGCTCCTTACTTTAGCTTTCAGTTCACCTTCAGTTTGCTGGTCCTCTAAATTCCTTTCCACCTACCCCTCTCACCACGTCTCACACCACCTGTTCCCTTGCATGATTTTCATCAGCTTTGCAGTTCCTCCGATTGTCTTACTGCTTCTAGCTCTTTTCCACCCCAGAATCTCATCAGATGCTCCTCTTTTTATTGAGCACGCTCTACCCCTTGCGCATGCATTGCTATTTCCATGTCTGTCTTTGGGTCTCAGCATAACATACCCTCTTTGGCAATGCTAATTTGATTTATATTTAAATGAGACTTCTATACCTTTCCTATAGATCCTTTACTATTTCCACCTTGTAATTACACATTTATTCGAGCAACGATTTATTAAAATGTATTTTATTTATTCAACTGTACTTCTCCTACTTGTCTGAGGTCTGTGTCAAGCACCACACAGACTGGGTTCCCTGACAGCTCCTTAGTATCCAGTACCATGCTTTGTGCACGAAAAGTACTCAGTTAATAGTAATGGGAAAAAAAAACAAAACCAAAAAACTGAACCTACCCTTAAATTGTTTTCTTTTATCTCTCCCTCACCAAAGTTCACTCACCACTCACTTAGCTTACGTTGTGGTTGTCGGCCTGAGCTTTTAGATCCGAGAAGCCCCAGCACAGACCCTCATCGCCTGCTGCTGTAAGTCTGGCTTACTCCATGGGCTGCACGCAAGCACTGAATGAAGCGCCACACGACAACTGTGGTTAGCTGCGCCTTGGACTCAAAGGCCCGACCTTGTCTACCACTCTGTCCCCGCTCTCGCCCCTCCTGGCTTTACCTGGCGGGTGCTAAATAGCTATTCAAAGCTCAGCGCATGTGACGTCATCTGACAGGAAAACCTGCCCAACTTCTCGGACTGAAGATGTCCTCTGTTTTGGGAACAAATCTTTTTCTGCTTCATTATTATGGAGGTTTCATCTAGTACTAAAATCTATAACTAAAACTGTAGATACAGCTGTCATCTGTAATAGTCCTTCTAACAGACTCTTCAAATCATGCAAAACACATTTTTCAAGCCAGGCTTAATCTACAGTGATGCTTAATACCGTAACGACTGGATGCCCATCATGACAACAGTTTTAAACACATGACAACAGTGGTTATAGGAAAGTAGAAAACAAAATAATGTCAAACAGCAGAAAGTAGAATGTACTTTCTAGAAAATTCTTGCATATTTGGACATCTAATTAAGTAATCCCATAAAATCCGAGGCACTACTATTTGGTAAGAATGAAAAAAAAAAAGTGGAGAAAAGCCATATAATGATTTGGACTGAAAGAACTTCAATGATTTCTTATTAAGACAACAAATCAGATTGCGGTGGGTTCCTTTGATGATAAATCTTATCAATGACAACCAAATACATTCAAATTTTAGCTGAGTTACTAAGACTTTAAAACTTAAATAAGTTAGCATTTGAAATGGGATAATTAGAAATGCTTTTATAATTAAGAAACAGGACGCTCTGGAGCATTGCACTTCTGCAGAGTTATTGCGTGTCTCAAGCACATTCAGACTGAGACCAGAGGCAGCGTGCTTCTGCCTCTTGGGAAATATGCTAATCCCCAGAGATCTGCCTAAAGCAGTTTGTTGTGTGCATAGATCTTTTCCCAATATTTAAATACCAACTCACAATTTTTTGGCTTAATGTTTATCACGTTTCCCGTTTGTATCTGGAAACAGTATAACAATAGTCTTTTTAAAAAAATAGGTTCACAAAATATTTTATGTTGTCATCATGTGCTTTATCATAATACTACCACCTGTATGTGTTATTCTAGTCAGCTGAAGCAAACTTTAACTAGACTTTTACATATGTACGTGAATATGCATATATGTCTATACACTGTACATAGACAAATGCACACTGTATTTTGAATGATATCAATGGCAAAAATTAAAGAGCACTGTACCACCAGCAGAATTTAAAGGTACCATAATCATCTAAAACACCACTGAGGAAAGCCTCAAAAATCACAAAAAGAAGTCTTTGGTGAGAAAAGCTTGTAAGAAATCAGAAAGAATAAAACGAATCCTGTTTGTGCTAAAGGGTAGCCACCTGTAAAACACTACGGTCATGTTATTTTTAAATTGCTTTCCTTGTATCATACGGTGGGATTTGCAATGATTTTGTACATAAATTGTTTTATCAATCCAAAACACCTCCAAAGAAAGAGAGAGCAAGCCACATGCAGGACCACGTGACTTTGCTGAGTTCACTAAGTTGGGCAGTTGATAATGGATGTTTTATTTCAACGTGTCTACTTACCAATAATGACACAGGTTCCAGTTTTCTTATATACTTAACCTGCATAAAATATTTAAAGGAAAATTCAAATACAATTTGGTAGCTCCAGAAAATGACAGCTATCCACAAATACCATGTTTAATTTTAGAACAGAACTCTCCAGTAATTTTTATATTCAGAATCTAGCTCAGTAAAATGTTTATCATTCATACTGAGCAATTAGTTTACATTCTTCTAACGTTCTAATATTCTGTAAATATTCTATTGTCTTTGAAGAGCTGGGGACTGTGATTGGATTAGGACAATGCTGGGCAGGGGGAGAGAGCGACTTCTTACCACATCCTTCCAGAGCCGGCAAATGGCAGAATCATATAGGAAGCCAGACTTGAAATGATTTTTATTCTGTTCAGTAATTTTTATTGATGACTGAGGAAGTAAAGTAGAATGGGAAGTATGCGTTTCAGCAAGATTAATAAATGTAAAAGAATTAAGCATATCAATATAAAGTAGGGTAATTTTCTAATGGCTTGGATCACTGATATTCTACTTGAGAACACTCACATATTTCAAGTTTTTCTGACTACAGGAGAATTTTCACTGATCTAAGAAAAAAAAAATTCCTACCTGAAAATTAACACAAAATTAGCAACCAGTTCAGCCTAGCTCAACCCTTCCGTGCAGAAGTCAAGAGACCAAGCGTGCCGGCACTTTCTCTTGCTCCACCAGATGGGAACAATGTGATTCCTTGTACCGCGCTCAGAGCAATTTGCCAGACAGCCGTAACGATCAAGCTACCAATGCAAAGACGGTACACACCATGTGTGGAAACTGTAAGACATTATGCTAGAACATAAAAGACAGGTCAGGCGCAGTCCCCGGCCTCACTCACAAAGCAGTACGCAAACTCACAGGCAGTGCCGTCGGCGTTCCCCCTGGAGGTGCTCAGACAGCGCGGAAGAGGGCAACATCCAGAGCTGGAGTCCGGGGACGAGGAAGTCCCCCGGCACTGCGCCCGGAAATGAAGTGACACGATGAAGCAAATAGCAAGGGCTCTGACATACCACATGTATCAATGACTTCTTGCCGAGCTAGGATCATCCAATGCAATAATTTCACTCACCTTTTACACACTTTCATAAAACCTCAGCTCTCCCAGAAAGTTGTGCTTCTGCAAAATACAAAAGAGTCTAGTGGCTTCCATTACTTCTTTTCCACTGGGAGAATGAATTCAACGGTGAAATAATCTCTTTCCATTTACCCTGAAGTAGCAGGAGAAACAGAAGAAGACAACTAACAAGGCAGGAATATCATGCGCCCAAACGTCACATCACACAAGGTTTCCAGTGAAAACAAATGGAGACAAATGTAAGGAAGCTTCAAGAGGCAACTCTGCAACACCCAGCCCCGGGGTCTTGCCAAGGCAAACCACACGAGTGGTCTGACGTGACTGGCCACCATCTAAAACCTAGACTCAAGCTGTGACCTCAAGAAGAATCGTGCACACTGCACCCGCGGACTGATGCGGGCATCTCTGTAATACTGTCTGTTAACTGTTCAATCAGCTAATCATTTCTAATGTATTTTTTATGTACTAATTCTCTATTCTTCCATTTCCAGAAACCATCATCACTTCCAGAAACAATAAATAAACATTTTCTTACATTCTAATAAAAGAATATATTTGTTTTGCCTTTGCTGTTTGATGATCATTTAGGCCAGCTGGAAAAAAAGCTTTTAAATGCTAACGTAAGCACAGGTCCTACCCATAAGTGAATATATACTCTCAGGGATAAGAGAAAACGGACACAGTGCTTTTTAAAAAAAATAATGTTTTCTTTGAGATTGGGCCAGCTCATAATGCTAAGGAACATGTCACTAACCTGCCATTAATCAGATGCCCATGAAGGCATAATGCGTGGAAATGCAGTCTTTCAAAGATTCTTGAAATTAGTGTTTGGATATGATAACACTGCACTAAATTTAAATTTCAGAAAAAGGTTCAGAAGTTAGATTACAAAGATGTCAGCGCTCCAGTATTTCCTAAATGCCAGGATGCTCACCGCATTAGTTAGAATTCTGCACCTCAAACCACACTCATTTCAGAGGTTGCAAGAAGGTCAGCGTGAAGCTAGTTATAGGCTGAAACACATAACAGAAAAAAGATACGAGAAAAAGAAGTTACTGTGATCCAGCACGTACGACGTATCTCAAAAGCTGCCTTTATTTTGTATCCTTGTCTCATGTGTTTTTTTTTATGTTTTTTGGCCTGCTAGCCTGGCTCTTAATCTATATGTATGATAATTAACTTTATGAGGCCTATAAGATAAAGAAATGGGGCTGGGGATTTAGCTCAGCGGTTAAAGTGTTCGCCTTGTAAGCACAAGGGCCTGAGTTCGATCCCCAGCACCAAAAAAGAAAAAAAATAAAAAAATAAAAAAAAGATAAAGAAATGAATCTGATGCTGGTAAAAGGAGGGCAGGGGAAAGAAAAGAATTGAGATGTGTTATGTGCATGTACTAACTCATGAATATCATCATTATATACTGCAAACACATAGTAATAAAAATTAAAAATTAAAAAAATAAAAGGTTGCAAGAAGGTCAGTGTGCAGCCCAGCCACGTGCTGAAGCAGCAGCAGAGAGAGGTTCAGTTTAGAAGCACTAATTACAAACATGTTCATCAGAAGCAGTTCTATTTTTAAAGAATATACATACAGTAATTTATGAATTAGAAATAATCATAATTCTCAGGAGATTCTGAGTGTCCTGTGAGTCCTACGGACTATTCATTTCTCTCTCTGCTTGAAAAATGACAGCATTTTAATTATCCTGTCAAGGTTAATAGACCCCAAATTTGACTCTTCAATCTCAGTGGATGTCTTTTTCCAGTAGCCACTACCTTCTCTTTTATGACGCTTTTCCTCCCTAGAATTACATGTCACAAGAATTTTCATAAAGTCAGTTTATATAGCCAGACCACCTTTCAGAGAATAGAATGAAAACAATCATGAGATAAACTGCAAAACAACACAGAGAATCTCAAACTAGCGTTTGTAAAAGAACCTTAAAACATTTTTTAAAAATTGTTAATGATGAGCTGGCATCTTTGACAGAAGCAACATGAAAGACCTCTGCATGAGAAAGATAATATTTTTCAATTAAAAAATAAAGTTAAGAATCAAAGACCATAATGAACCTACAGAGGCCAAAATCAAAATGAAAGATGGACTCAGTCATCAAGCACTTAAATGAGCTTTTATTCAGAGAAGGTCTGACAGAGCTTAGCAATACTGTTGTTGTTGCTTTGAGAGAGGGTCAGCCCGAGAGTGGGTGATACAAGGACAGTCCGCACTGAGTTTTTGTCCGGGTCGCCTCTTGCACAGATGGCTCATCTTCATGCTAAGGGATGAACTTCTTTTCCTGCTTTTACTCGTCCCAAACTCACTCTGCACAGCCTGTTTTGCTGCCTTTAATAAAACTTTGCTACCGTTTGCACATTCTTTGCTCAGAACAGAAAGCACCCTGACTCCAGCACCCCAAAACTGGTAACATTACTATTTAAGACTTTGCTAATGTGTATATTAATATAGAGTTCTTCAAGACTATAGACGACATAATATAACAATGTAACATGTAAGTTAACAAAACTGAAATTTTATTTCTGTTCCAATTCTGCATTTGCTATATACTAATTTGCAGTTAAATGTATTTTTTGTAGTGCTTCCGCTCAAAACTATTTGAAAGCCACTGCTTTGTAGCAGTGGCAGAGCTACCACCATCAACATGGAGAAGTGAAAATGTTATGCTAAGTAAAAAAAAAAAGCAACTTATGGAAAAATAGCTATTACAAATTTCTGTCAAGAAACAAGCACATCTAAACAATATATTATTTAGGAATACAGAAATATGTGATGATGGTCTATTCCTTAATCACTACATGACTATGCAGGAATGTTTATTATTGAAACTGTATTTGTATTTGATAAGGAAACTGACTATTTTAAAATATGACTACTATGAAATACGCAGCACATTTTTAAATAAGGGAAGGATCCCAGTGTGTGATACTGCAATTCCCTCCTTCCACAAAGGAAGGAGGACTGAGAATATACACTGTGGTTCAGAAAACCGAATATATTTCAGGGATCCAGACTCCCCTGGTAGAAATATTGTGTCTTCTCAACAAAACAATTCATTCCTCCAAAGAGCACAGAAGGAAATGGAATAAAAAATATCCTTTGCATAGAAAGATGTTATGCCATTTTTAATTACCGCCTAATATTGTACAATATAACCATCACAAAATATGTAAACACTGCAATGAGTTGCTCAACTCAGACTGCCATAAAAGTAATCTGGACTGGATGGCTTGAACAACATACATTGATTTTCTCACAGTATGTAGGCTAGAAGTCCAACGTCATGGCTTCAGCAAGGTGAGGCCTCACTTCCTGGCATGTAGGTGGCTGCCATCTCACAGAGTGCCCATATGACCTCTTCTCTGTGTGCATGGGAGAGAGATGGAGAAAGCAAATGGAAGAGAATGCTGACTGTCAGGTTCTCCTCTGACGAGGTCACTAATTTCCTCATATCAGGGCCCCACCCCTACAGTCTCATTTCACCTTGATTCCCTCTTATCTCCAAATAGAGTCACACTGGGGGATAGACTTAAAGATATGAATGCACCTGGGGCACAATCAGTACACAGCAATAACCATTAACATTAATGATTTTTTAAAAAATCTATCACTTTTCCCAGGACTGCCTATTTCTTTATGATAAACACCTAGCATCTGAAGGCAGGATTAAAAGTGAAAATATATTTTTAATTCTGAAAGCTACTCCCTGCACTGACCTACCAAAAAGTCTTTATCCACTGTCACTGTGGGTACACAAGGAACAATTGTTTTCTCACACCAAACACTGGACATTACCAATCCTTATCAGTTTGGCCAATATTAAGAAAACACTTTGGGGCTGGGGATTTAACTCAGTGGTTAGAGTGCTTGCCTATCAAGCATGAGGCCCTGAGTTCAATCCCTAAGACCCCACACCAAAAAAAAAAAAAAAAGAGAAAGAAAACACTTTGTGTTAATTTCTAATTTCTGTACAATAGTGAAGATAAAGTTATTGTCAATGTCCATCATTCCCTTCTTCTACGGATTTACTACTGGAGCTTTCCATTTTCCCTGTATTTTTCTTGTTTTCCATTTGGATTTATATTCTAGATGTTAATCCTTTGTTAAATATATTACCAATATTCTTTTCCATCTGTCTAATATTTTAACTTTATGCAATGTCTTAATACATACATGTTTTCAACTTTTATGTAGAAATACTTAAAGGTCAATATCATCTGTAAGTGAAGAGGATCATACAATCTGAAAGTATTTTTCATCTCGCTTTTTATCTGTAAATACAGTTTGGAGGAAAATGATTTTTAAACAGTGAACCATTATCAGAAGGTAGAAATTAATGTGCATTTGTGAAGCTTACGTTCTATATGAAATAAAATCAGCTGAAATCAGAGTATATTCATTCGTAACCTCTACAGAAATCCAGCGTCTCCTGGTCAGGGTTCTAAGAGTTGAAAGAAACCAGCCTCACTCCGCTACTGTACAGAGAGCACACCTGTTTTAGTTACTTTTCTCTCGTTGTTGGGACAGAATACTCGACACCCAAAGTTAGGGGAAGAAAGGTTTATTAGCTCACAGTCTGCAGAGGTTTCAGTCTATAGTCCGCTGGGTCCCAGGCGGGCCGGCGTGGCAGACCGGCAGCCGACCGGCCGCAAAGGTAAAGTGAGGAAAATGCAAGGAATGTATGCAAATAAGCAATGCAAACAAGCAGCTAGTTAGCTTCTTCCTGTATCTTTTATCTAGGCTACCTGCCCCCAGGGCGGCCCACATTCCCACCCCTAATCTCAGTCTCACATCCTTGATCCCAGCAGAACGATGCCAAACCATCAATGGATCAATTTAGTAATCACACACTCTAGATCCAGCTATCTCTTACCACATGAGGCTTTGGGGGGACATCTAGACACAAACCATAACAGCACCTTTCCTGACACACGTATGCAATCTGTAGGCCCCACTTTTCATACATTATATATAACATCAACAAGTAGTGTCAAAGTTCTAAGACATTTTATTACTTGATCTCTTACATATCTAATAGTGTAAGTTTAGTGTACGAGGAAAATTTGTACAACATTAAAACATAATTCTTGTTGGTATTTCATGGTTTCTATAGTAAACATTAAACAACTCATGTAAGTATTATAAAAGATAACGAATTATATCCATCTAAATTGAAGATGTGCCACATGAAAAGTTGTTTAAGATGGAGTGTTAAATCATAAATTATCAGCATACACACCTTTACAGACTATTTTCATCTTCCTGTTCCCTTCCACGTCAGCAGGAACACTGTGTAACACAATGAGTGATGGCTACCAATGATTCTATTGCTTCTAGTTTATTCTTTCTGAGGAGAATATTAACACCTGTCAGACTGCACTCTATGACATTCTCTCGAATTGACTTTCAGTTCAACACATGCTTCTATTTTCAACTCTCATTTGGCTATAGGTCATCCTTAGCACACACCACATTTTCCTCTTCTACGATATATATCCCACGAGAGGTTCTACCTTTACATATTGTACCTCTTTCCTTCTCAATAATTTGACCTAGAATTGTAGCCTAGTGGGAGCTGGAGCCACAGGAGCAGGCCAAGGTGAGTTTGTAATAAAATCACATATAAAAATATAACAACCTTGCGGTATTTTCTAATATACCTAAAAGAGGAAGACAATAATGTAGCTTATTAGCGTATTCTCAAATAAAATGAAACTTACAACATACTTATTCAAGTTCTTATTGGAACAAATATGTTATTTAAGATTACTTCGTGAGATTAAAAAAATGTTAACAGGTGGTTGGGGCTTAAAAAGGAAAAGCCTGTAACTCAGGTAAAGCTCTATTTGTTCCATAAATACTAACTGGCTCCTGTCACACGTAAGACACTATGCAGAACGACTTACGTAGGTAAAGAAAACGCACTGCACAAGACCTTTGTTACCCACGTGGTCACAGGTTAGCACCACAGTCTTTGCTTGAATCAGGCATATTTAATAACACATCTGACTAAAGTGGCAATTTAATGGGAACATTTTCATAAAGTTGAAATACTGTATATTTTTACAAATTAAAATTAAATTTTGTGGTTTTCCTTCTGAAATAGTACTAACCAAACAATTTTAAATAGCTGTCATCCATGGCTCAGGATGAGTCTGTTTTTCCTACTCATGCTGGTACTAAAATTACCCTCTTAGATATAGATGGATGAAGTACGTTAGAAAAGTTAAATGACCTTTCTGCAGAAATAAAAATTACATAGTATCTCTATATCAGTTTGGATAAAAATAAAGAGTGCAGACCTGGAGAAAGTTTCCTTTGAGAAAGGTTCGCTTGCGATGAAGACGGTTCTTGGCTCAGATCATGGCCCACCAGCTGCTTCTCATTAACCAGAAGCTTCTATCACCATCAGATCTGCTGAGCCCATTTGACAGAGTTTCAGCTCTTTTATCACCTTGGCACACACCATCACTTGTACACAGAACTGCTATTCGATTAATTATTGTTCCCTAATAGTAGAGGCAGTTGAATTAGAATAAAATCAGAAATCGAGTTTTCATAAGGAAAACTACAAGGAATTTTATCATCCCCTGAAGAACGTAGGAAGGAAAAAGACGAGAAAATAACAACTCTCTGCAAGCAAGGAGATTGTGTTTTGATGCAGGCAGAGACATGGTGCTCCGGAACCAACAGAACCAACAGGCAAATGTTGAGATTCGGGTGTAATTGGTTTCCTGGGCTTGAACTTTGGGCAAAGTGACAAATCAACCAAGTTCTGCACAGTTGATTTCACAATGTAGACACACGCTCACTTGCCTTGCGGGGTTGGACTGAATGATAATGTGTAGCGTAGTATCTAGTAACTAATAATAAATGGTAGGTAGAGTCCACCTCCATCCACCCAGAAGCTGACCACTAACCTGTCAGCCCAGGCCTGCCCCGCTTTCTAGACTCTGCCCTGGCCTCCCGGCTCTCAAAGGATGGGCCTGGGAACCTGCTACAAATGCACCTTTCCCGGCCCTACATCACGACTAAGGAATCAGACTCCTGTACTTCAGCAAGCCCTCCCCACGCGAGACTCGGACGAACCCTGAAGTTTGAAAGCCACGGCCCTCGTGGATCTCAGCTGAGGCCACTCAGCCTCCCCTACTCCACACACTCACTAAGGGCTCGTCTTCCTGCCAGGAGTTCAACAGTCTGGAGAAACTGACAAGGCAGCTGTCAGGAAACAAGCTCAGGAGGGGTAAAGAGCAGCCTCCATCTTCATCAGGCATCAGGCTGAAAGGAAGATCTAAAATGTTTTAAAGTTACTAGATACACTGTTTCAAAATCATCTTTTGCAGGCCTTTGCTGAGAAATCCTAACCAGCTGTAAAAGAAACCATTCTCTTTCTCTAGGGAGTTTTTCAAAGATAAGTGTAAATGGGAAAATCCCTATAATTTTTCAGACACATTTTAAGAAATTTAATGATTAGATTCTCCCCCTACATTCTTTTTCTCTGGCACAGATCCTCTTATCCTTTATAATAACTTTTCATACCTGATGCTGTCAATATACTGCTTCTCTCTCTTTTTAAAGGTATTTACCTAATCCTGTTCATTTGAAAAAATGTTAGTTCTTAAAGGAAATGAAAGCAGCCAAGACTACCTTAATTCTGCAGCATATAAACTCCATATAACCATTTTTCTTCTTCCCGCTACCACCCATACACCCATGCCGGTGTCAACACACCTAATACTTAGTAGCCACTGGGGAGTTTTATATCATCTCATTTCAGATGCTGAACAGATTAGAGAAGGGCCTGAAAGAACATTGCTTTGAAGAATAACTGCTATTAAGCACACACACAAACACGCACGCACACACACACACACACAAATACACACACTCAATATCCTGCTACAGGATGAATGCCAACATAAAAAGACCAAAAGAGAAAAAATTTAGTATTTTCACATAATTTTTAGGCTGACTGGGAATTTTTCAGAAATTTAATTTTCTATAGGGAAGCTGAACTTAATGGAATATTACCAAGCTGAATTATATCACTGGTTTAAATCCATCCACACTGAATGCAGTATTCTATTTCACAAGTTCCGACAACGTTAAGATCTTTCTCTTGTTATTTTACATTTAATTTCTTAAGTGACATTGACACCAAAATAAATCTGTCTCACTGTTATCCTGCGAGTAGTGATGCTTGCCTGCAGGCCCACCTACTGCAGAAGCTCAGGTAGAATTGTGAGTTTCAGGCCAGCCAGGCAACTTAGTGAGATCTTATCTCAAAATACAAAACCAAAGGCCAGGGATTTAGCTCAGTGGTTAGAGTGCTTGCCTCACAAGCATGAGCCCCTGAGTTCGATCCCTGGTACCAAAAAAAAAAAAAAAAAAAAAAGAGAGAGAGAGAGAAAATACAAAACTAAAACTAAAAAAGGGAGTGTGCACTTTAGGGGGAGAGTGTGTACCTAACATGTAAAAGGCCCTGGGTCCAATGTGCCCAAAACACACCCTCCTACTTTTGCAAAAATTTATTACTGTGATACAATGTGGATAATATAAGTGATGAAAGTCTTGAGTACAACAGAAGAAACTGCCATATTCTCAGTGGAAGAAGAAAAGAGAATATTGTTTTCACCTGAAATGTGAAAAAATAACCCCAGGAAATTTATCTTCAGCATAAAAGGAATCAAAGTATGTATCGGTGATCTCAAATATATATGAGATCACTGATACATAGATTGATACATGGTTAACATAGAGAGTTAACCATGCTGACAGACAGAATCATTTAAACAGCAACATATTCAGATCATAGCACTACCTGCACCAGTCCTTGCCACGCAGGCACCATTCTAGAATGCCTCTTGCTGCATCTGTAGCTCAGCAAGACACAGCAGAGTTACTTTCCTGCTTTATAAATAATTCAAATTAAAAAGAAAAGGAGGAGTCAGGCCTCGAGATACAAGACTGTAATCCCAGCAATCTAGGAGACTGAGGCAGGAGGACCCCCAAGTTCAAGTACAACTCTGGTGCCGGAGAGAGGGACAGAAAGGATGTGGTGACACAGGCACACTGTAAGGATGACGGAACATTCTTGTTTATTCTTTCACATCTGCTCTGGGGTCTGCTTTAGCGAAGTTCTGCCAATGGCAGCAGGCACCCTTCCTGGGGCTCCCCACTTGGGAACACTCTGGAGCTACAATGTCCCAGCCCACTCTGCTTGGGAACATCCAAGCATTAGAATGTTCCCCACCTACTTGAGAAGGAGGAACACCAAGTACAGCGGTAAATCAGAAGCAGCTGAAAACTGCCATTTTTATGTAAGAAATATAGAGCTTCACAACAAGTTGCTCACCCAGAAGAAATTACTTCCCATTCACCCCCAAAAGAAATTCAACTATTTTCCTCATTTCTCTTTTAAAAATCAGTTTTTCATATACCCACATTAAAAATAGGAAACTTGGGAGGGAAAGCAGTGAAATCTTCCAGGTACTGTGCACAGGTCTAGCTCAGACTCAGTGCCGGCGCTGGACCTGAGTGTTTCCACTGCCTGGTGTAGCAAATGTGATGAAGCCGCTTTGATGGACTGTACCCAGGACTTTCCAAGAAGATCACTGTATTAGGACGTCTTAAATCTTTCAGGAACACTCCTGGGAGGGGAACAGATGGGCCAAGTAGAATTTCTGGTTTTCGTTTTTTGAGGGATCTCCATGAAGATTTCTGTCATAGTGGCTGTACTAGTTTACACTCCCACCAACACAGTAGAAGGGCTGCTGATCCCTGCAGCCTCGTCACACATGCTGTCATTCGATTTTCTTCATGATGGCCATTCTGTGTGCAGTAAGGTGAAAGCTCACTGCTGTTTTAATCTGTGCATCTCTAATGGCCAGTGAGGTTGAACAATTTTTCATGTGTTTATTGGCCATTTGCATTTCTTCTGAGAAGTATCTGTTCAGTTCAGTTGCCCATTTTTCATCAGGTCTTTTATTTTGTGGGGTTTGATTTCTTCAAATTCTTTACATATCCTAGATATTAGTTCCCTGTCTGAGGGATAACTGGCAAACCTTTTTCCCATTCTGTAAGTTGTCTCTTCACTCTGTTGGTTGTTTCCTTTGCTGTGCAGAAGCTTTTTAATTTGATGTAATCTTATTTGTTGGTTTGTAGTATTATGTCTTGTGCAATTGGGGTTCTGTTCAGAAAGCCCTTGCCTATGTCTACTTATACCCACGTTTATAGTAACACAATTCATAATAGCTAAATCTTAGAAGTAGTCTCTATATCCAACAACAGATGAATGAATAAAGAAAATGTGGAATTTATACACAATGGAGTACTACTCTGTCATAAAGAAGGATAAACTTGAGCCATTTGTAGTAAAACAGATGCAATTTAAGATCATACTGTTAAATGAAATAAAGCAAGTATATATGGAGTGGTTTCTCTTAAAAGAAAAAAATCAAGATATAAATAAATATCAAAATAATAGATAAAAGGAAATAGGAAGACAGAGCTTTTGCAAATGGGAAAGGGAAAAAGAGGTGGAAGAAGGAGGCAGGTAATGGGAAGGGTATGAAAAAAGAATTGAGATGTGTTAGGTATATGTTCAAACTCTCCATGAGGAACGTGATCATTGAGTACTATAAACATGTACTAGTAAAAAATAAAAGTTGAAAAAAACCACTTCACAATATTAGATACATTTTTTGGAATGTAAAGAAATTATGCTCCCAATGTTGTTGCATTTCTAGAATTACTTTAACTATAAGACAATAAAATCTATCTCTCTGTTCAGTGGTGGCCAACCAGTAAGTGGTGTTCTTCACAGTACAACAGTAAGAGAAAAGAACACTTGGATTTGATTATATAAAATCAATTTTATCATGTATGATTTCCTACTTAGTTAATTTTACATAAGTATATTTTCATGGTAGTTTAGGAAACAATTTCTTTTACAGAGAAATATTAAATGTTTGTCTCCATTTTTATTTATTACATTTAAAAATTAAATGGATGCAAAAATGTATACTTTAGTGAAATGTTTTTTACCATACTGATTTTGCTTACTGCATGGGGCACATATCTGAAGGAATCAAAGCTGTGAAATAAAAATATCTGATGTGTATAAAACATTGACAGACTCGCTCTGCTCTTTAAGTGCTTGATTCTTCCCCACTGAAGTGATGCCACCGTCTAGACCAGCGGGGCCTCCGGCTGAGCCTTCAAAGGTTTGGATGTCAATTCCATAGATATGTTAGTGCTTATCCGAAGAAAACTGAGATCGAAAGCAGTATTGAGGTGCAAACACTGAAAATATTTATACTTTTAAAAGCCTTAAACACAAGGAACAATGTTCAGTGTAGCTTTGAACAGTTTATATCGGTACCAGCAAGAAGAATGTACCAGCAGTGATTGGAGGACACACCACCAAGCATCACTTTCCCAGGGAAGGAATTAAAGTGGGGTATAAGGGCATTTTTAGTTTTCTGGTATATGTTACCAAAAAAATACTTAGAGTAGGATTTTTCATTAGGAAGAAGTTTCCTACAAGTATTATTAAGGTCATTAAATTATTTCTCCAGAGCTATTAGAGGTAATTTAAATCTGTGTTCTTTTTTGTTTGTTTTTTGTTTTTGGTGCTGGGGATCAAACTCAAGCCCTTGTGCTTGCTAGGCAAGTGCTTTAACCACTGAGCTAAGTCCCCAGCCCTAAATCTGGAAATGCTCCTACATCTTTAAAACTTTCTTGACTCTTTAACACAAGACCTTTCACTTTTGTTTTGTCTTGTTTGTTTTTTATTTTGTTTTTTGGGTTTTTTCTTTTATTTTGAAAGAGGATACGGTCATATAATCCAGTCTGACTGGATGCAGGATGGCTTGCAGCTCCAGACCCTCCTCACTCAGCCTCCTGGTGCTGAGAGTACTAGTATGCAGTACCATGCCCAGCTTTGGCCCTTCGAATTTTATTCAACTACATTTTATCTGATTTAAAACCTTAATACGGAGAATGTAATACAAACTGTTGCTTTAATTATATTAATAATATTATATTCTATAAATTGTGTAAGTTCAAATATGGGACAAAGGATACAAATCTCTCATTCTTTCATTCTCTGAGCGTGTGCATTTGAGGCTGGGGAAGAGAACTACACAGTCAGAGAAAAGGGATGCTACATTTAGGGAAAAAACATCACTATCTCCTGTAAACAACATGAAAATATTTATTAATGAGACGGGTCTCTTCAGATACTAAAACCACAAGAAAACCACAAGAAACATTCTCCTCAAGTTTTCAACTTAGGAAAATATGTGTCCCTTATGAAGAATTTGTCTCCATATCTTTGGGTGGGCTTTCTTCCTGCTGATCACACTGAATTTATTTTTTTCTCTCATTCTACTTAATGTTTAGTATGAGAATATGAAATCCTCACAAATGTGTATACACGGATACACATGCACACTCAGATGCACAGGAAAGATGCAGAGTGAAGATACGGGAAGTGCAGTGTGCAGCGGAGAGGAAGATTTTAAAATCCTTTCTCTCTTTCTGTGTGTCTCTGTTTCTCTTTCCCCTCACTTGCTCCCCCCACCACGGAATGAAGGTTCCAGATTGTACACTTGCATCAGAATAAGGCAGGGAAGACATTCAAGAGGTCACCAGAAAGCTCTGGACAGACCTAAGATAAGTATTTTTAGAGGGAAAATGGAAAACATAGAGTTAATCAACAAAAAAGGTTTGATTTGTGAATGACACATCTAATACTTAGGTATCTTCCTAAAACTACTTCGCTAGAAATAAGCATAATTTTATTATTTGAACAAAAAGCCACAACAAAATGTTACAGGAAAAGGTATTAACCGACATGGTAATAGGTGCCTGCCAACAGAGTGTGCTAACTTTGACCACGGAAAATGCTACTACTACAGAAGCACAGACTGAGTGCGTTGCAAAGTCAGGACCTAAATATAAGAGTTACCGTTGCTATAACAGCAACGGTAACCAAACACTAAGTTTATTTAAGTAGAAAAATTGCGGCTGGGCTCGACTTGTGAAATTATGGCAACTCATTTCTTAAAATTAAAGACTAAGTGGAGTCTAACAGAGAAAAATGTATAGTTATATATCTAGCAAACAGCTTTAGCTCACCTTAGAACGTCTAACAATAAACAGCATATAACTTTTAAACTTCATAGTTAAAACGTTACTTCCTCAAACAATGCCTGCCACACGGCAAACGGAGAAGATGCTCTAGATATCAGTGGTGTGTTGGCACCTCTCACCAGATCTTTCTCAGCAGGCCAGGGCAGGCCCTTTCAGTGTCTGGCGATGCTCTTCCGTATCAGCCTTAGCCACTAGTGTGCCAGAGAACAACCTGCTCTCACCGGGGTAGAAATACGGTGGGGCGGAGGTCAGGCAGCCGGTCTATCTCAGCGCGTCGCCGGCCCTGGCCACAGTCCTCTCTGTCCGAGTTCCTCATCAGCAGGCGCCTGTGGGCAGGGCCTCTGCGGGAACAGAGAGCAACAAACCCCCGCTGAGAACCTGCGCACGCATGTTCAGGAAGCCTCTCTCTGAGAAAGACCACGACTTGAGTCTTATTTTTTAATCAGAAGAAAATCCAAGCAATTAAAATTCTTAATTTTTTTTTAAAGTCAATGAATCAAATTTAGTCTTTAAAAGAGGGTAAACTAAACATAGTAACTTCTAATACAACTCTGAATTTTTAAAACACGAAGCATCTTGTAAAAGTAAATTTGAACTATTTGCTACCTAAAAAGCAAGGAGGGGGGCTGGAGTTGTAGTTCAGTTGTCAAGTGCTGCCTGGGTTTTGACCCTCAACTCCACAAAAGCACATAACTAAGTAGGAAAAGCAAAGATTCTTACATGCTGTTACTAATTATGAAAACTTACTGAGTAGCTTCCTTACTAAGAGAATGTATGCTGCATTATAATAATTCATGCGAATGTATGTCACACCAGGGGTCCAATCACACACCACTGGATGTTAATTAAATACGCCACGTTATTGAAGGGGAAACATCTCACTGGATAGTGAAGTCTGATTTATAACTCAGAGGCTCACTGCTGCTGTACAGGCCTTACATTTTGAAGGCTCAATTTTTTTTGTCTTTTTCAGTTTCATATAGCATGTAAAAAAATCACTTATATAACATCTTTATGATAAATTATATGACCATTGTAGAAAATTTCTAAAGTAAATACAACCACAAAAATTACTTATAATCTCATCTTTCACAAATAATCTCTAACTAAATTTTCTTTACATATCTTCTTCATACAGGCACATGTGTGTGCATATACATTCCAAATGCACGCACTTACCCACACATCTATGATAGTTTTGTTCTCTGGTATAACTTGAAGATACTGTAAAAGTCCATATGACCATTTTAGCTATTATATATTGTTCTTAAATTACTTGTAAAATAGAATTTATATATCTGATTATATTTCTGATTAACTTGCAAAGATGTAAAATTCTAATTTCTGAGCTGCAAAAACCCCAGGATTTATAAATCTAATTATGATTAATTGGTAGAGATTTAAAATTCTAATTTCCCAAGTGCAAAAAATGCTCTTCTGTAAAACATAATAAAAAAAAACACCACTAACCATAGCTCTCTAGATAAGTGCAATAGTCCATATACACTCACTCACCAAGCCCAAGATCACCTTTGATTAGTCAATGTAAGAAAACTATTAAAAAAGTGAATAAAAAGTTTCGTTCTTATTGAAAGTGAATTTCAATATGTGTTGGGACATAGATTTATTTCACTTTATTTTCAGGTATGGTTTGAGTATTTTTTTAAAGTATTTAAATGGGGGAGCAGAAAACTAAGCATTTTATTTAAAGTGAACTTGTTGCCCATCCCTGAGGTCAATGAGACACACTGCTGTGTCGAAGCCCCCACAGAGAAAGGAGAACTTGGAGCTAGAGAAAGGAGGGAAGGGGAGGGCAAGGCAGACAAAGAGAGGTGCAAAGAGAGGAAGACAAGCAAGGAAGGATGGAGGAGACGCGGAGGGAGTGTGGGACAGAAGGGAATGTCACCCCCATCTTCCCAGGCCTGAGCTAAAGGCGATCTCTTCGTCTCTTCGCAACATGCTTCGCCGCGCTGTCACAGAAAGGAGTCACTTCCTGCCTGGTTAGGACAGATTTTACATCAACACGCACGGCTGGCGTGCAAGCTTGCATAGAGCAGGGACAGGGCAAAGCACCCTGGTTTCCACACGGTCTGTCACTTAAAGCCAAATTCACAAACAACCTCACAAAGAGCTTATTTCAGCAGCACTTCCAGTTCACCAAGAGACTTCTTCTAATTGTCTTATTTGATGCATGCAAGAATCCCGCATGGTACCATTCCAGAAAGGAAATCACCTTCGGAGGGGTTAAGTGACTCGTCTCGGGGCTAATGAACAAAGTAAGTGGTGACGCCAGGACTCAAATCCAGGTGTTCTAGCTGTAACCCTCATGCTTGTTCAACCACATCACACTACCGCAATCAACAGCACACTCGGAATCAGAACTAAAAACAATTACGCATCAATTCATGAAACACAGGTGCCTTTTGCAGCCCGCGGCTGGCAAAGTGATTTGATCACTTTTGGTTTAATAAATTCTGCCCCTGAATGTGGCAAGAGGGTGGGGCGGGAGAAATTTCTTTTCCGCTGGTCTTTCCAGCTCTATGTTGTTCTTTTTCCAGCACTACACTGATTCTTAAAACGCCTCTTTGTTGTGGAAACGCATTCCTCTTAATCAACTGTTTTACTATCTGAAGGAGGATAAACATTAATGTGTAGATGCTATTAGAAAAACTTCTAATATTTCAAAAAATATGTCTATTAATGTTTCGGTGATAGACAAATGTCCCTGGTATTTTGAAGATATTTTGTCCAGTACTATTGCAATGTAGCTCTTCTGCAGGATTCTAACTTTACTCAACAAACATCGGTGCCAATTATTCCATCACTTCAAACTGAATAATTACTTCTAGGTATTTCCAATTATTATCTGATTCTTACTCTTCAGGCCTCCTTCCCTTATCCAACCACCAACAATTGTTTATTGAGACTCCAGCCTGTACTGGATACATAACAGGGAACACAACTGATGTGCTTGCTGATGAAGATAAAAGACTATTTGGAGAAACCGGCAAAACAAACACAGATAAATATATAAACAAGAAGAGGTCCCATGAAGGTAAAATTGGTGTTATGAGTGAAGAGAGACTTTATTTGGCTTGAAAACTCAGGAAATACAAGTCTTTCCTGGGACAGTAATAATTCTTGTGAGAGGGCAGAAGGACCTGATCAGCAGGTGACAGCCCTGCAGGCAAGCTTCTTGGGCTGGCGGGACTGAAAGGAGCTTTCTTGGCTGGGGTATAAGACCAGAAGAAGAGTAACAAGAAAGAATCTGGAGAGGACGTCATGGCCCAGGCACGTTAAAGTCTCTGGATCTTTTTTTCAGGTAAACTGTAAGACATTAAAAGTCTTCACACATAGAGAGATGGTTGCAGTTAAGTTAAACCCTGGTGTGCAAAGCAGTCTTTGCTTGGAGCGCCAGGGCTGCCCTGGTAACAGTTGAGTATAAGAGGCTGTTCTTTAAATGTCTCTTGGCTTTTTCCCTCAATTGCAGGAGAAGAAGACAGGATTATTTAAAATGTTCCCCAGCTATAACATTCAAAAACTCCAGCAAAATACTTGGATTTTTCTAGATTAATCGATGTGTGGTGTCCGCTTAAGCAGAAATGAAATTGCTCACGAGAAAGCCACAATAAGCCATATAATTTGCTATGTTTCACTATTTTTCATACTAAACAAAAGCACAGTTAGGTAACAAGCTAACCTTGAGGGTATTCTGGGTGCTATAAATCTTCTTCTGTATGTTTAATTGCCTGCTTAGAACAATCCTTTCCCTCTCATCACAGTAATAATGTCAGCTTGCATCTGTGCAGCCCTTTGGCTTCAAAGCGTATTAGCTCTTTAATGATAGGGACCACGTGCTCATGCTCTTACTACAAAGTCCGGCATACTGTGCTGCATAAGTGCACCTGGGTTATTCTGAAGATGTCTAGTCACAGAGACACCACTGAAAATGGTGCGCTACACCAAGAAAAACAAAACCAAACAACAACAAGAAAAATCAATCTCTAGAAAACAGCTACGCTCGCACCATCTGAGACCTTGCATAGAATCCCAGACGAGCCCAGCGCCCCCTTCACACCCGGAAGTCACGTGTTCATGTAGCTGGATCTCACTTTGTCTCCCCAGTTGTGTGCAGCTGGTCTCAGAGTGACACGAAGCTCCCCACCTCTGTGCTTCTGTTCTGCTGTCTCTCAGCACGGCCTGTCCACACTCCTCCCCTACTGATCCAGCCCCTGCGACGGGAATGCAGGATGAAACGACCAGGCGAGTGTCTAGGATGATTCAACAGCCCTTCCATTTCTAGCTTTGAACAATTATTTAATTCTTCTTTGTACAGAAATATCAACTAGTACAGTATTAATTTTGACACAAAGCCCAGGATACCCACTGGCATATTTTGAAAACATACTTGAGAAAATACCCAAATAATCACTTTTTTGATCGTGGGGATTGAACCCAGGCCCTTTAATCTAGATATGTGCCCACTCTGCTTTGTTTTTTTTTTTGTTTTGTTTTGTTTTGTTTTGTTTTGTTTTGTTTTTTCTTTTGAGGCAGGGTCTTGCTATATTGCCTGGGCTGGGCTCAAACTTGTGACCCCTCCTGCCTCAGCCTCCCAGAGTCCTGGGATCACAGGCCTGCACCCTCAGACCTGGCTTGGTTAATCATTCCTAAGAGCAGCAAGATGACGTTGGGACACTCAGCTTTGGGTCTCCAAGTAAGCATATGTACAGATCCAGGAGGCCATTCGTGTACCCAATGTCACAAATCCTGTCCAGCGTGATTTACTTACAGTGTAGAAAAAAGATCTGACAGCTTCTTTCATAAAGCCACCCATCCCTGTTGAGTGGCATAGTTTCCTCTCAAATGGGAAGATCCCATTAATGCAAAGTAGGAACCACAAAATGAACTACTACAGTAAGAAAACTTTTGTCTAAAAGGCGATTCATTCTTTTGTGGCCAAATATATACAAAAACAAATCAAGTAAGTTCACGAGACGTATTCTGGAATTGGAAGAAAATCTGTTTCTGGCTAATTGTAATCAGATTCTGTTCTTGTGTATCTTTGGAACATTACCATCTTTGACTTTTTCTCTATACTTAATTTCCATATTTCTGCTGAGTGGAACTTAACTAAGAGCAATTTTATTTCTGAATGTAAGTTAAAAAAAAACAATGAAATGTCTTTATAGTAGCTCCTAATTAGGACATGTGGATGGAATTTCTTCAGATTTTTATATGAATGTGGTATTTAAGGAATGTTGTCTTCATTTTCAGATGCAATAAGAAACTGAACTTCTTTCCAATTACATGGAATGGCCACCTAGGTCATCTTTCCGACGCTTTTGATCTTGGCAACATAGCTAGAAGAGTAAAGTTACATTTCCTTTTGAAGTTCAACTCCTTGCTCTTAATTTTTCTATTTATTGCAAAGTTGAAGTAAAAAGTTTAAATAACAGTATCCCGGAAAACAAGGCTATTGAGCTAAATTTATGAAATGAAGGAGAGTTCAAATAGATTTTAGTTACCTTCATAAATAAAGCCTATTATTCAACTAATAATAGAAATAGTAAGTATAAGCATTCAGTTTATTCAGTTATTTAGACAATAAAAGTAGTAATCATGTTATAGCATAAAAGAAACATTTTGGCAAAGATAGCGCTAAGTTTCTTACTCTAATGTCCATTTTCTCACAAAATCCCAATTAGAAAACATACTTCCATGTATCAGAGATCTAATGAGACAGGAATCTTTTGGCTAAGTGTGCTAAATTCCCTCTTTTCTAGCTAGGAAAGATGGTGGGCATCAGTGGTCTGCTGTGTTCCAAACACTGGAACAGGAGATTGTTCTCATCTGGGCAGCATTCACAATGAAAACACGAGCCTCACTTGCCATTTCACAATGTTGGGAAAATCTGTCCCTCCATCGGAAGGAAATAAGCCCGATCTATATGATACAACTCTAAAGATAACAATGTCAGGGCTCAAATGGCCGTCCATTAAAATAATTTCTTCAGAAATTCCATGTGCTAGACTGACAGGTAGTAATGCTTTTTGCTATATTATGTCATTTACCGCCAGTCTATCCTCCAATTTGGGATCATTTGGATTATAAAAGACAGCATGTTAATATCATTAAAAGCACAAATAATTTTAATTTTTTAAGTATCAGCCCTTTAAGTAAGGTATTCAACAATTCTAGCAATCTAAAACTTAAAGTTGCTAGCCAATAGTAGATCTTTACGTGGGATGTAATCTAGAAGAGTATATAGGAGACCTGGCAAATAGAGTTTATCCTATAACTCTTACCACAGTACATTTATTTACTAACACCTTAATAACTACTTAACATGCTCGCTAAGTTTCATGAAGAAAATGCTAATGAGATAAAAAAGAGTAGAATTCTCTTCCCCCCAAAACTAGGGAAACAAAGTTCCAGGTTTGAACTCTCAGGAGCTAAACCAGAATTCCAGTCATGCCTGTAATATGAAGAAAGCTGATCACTCTTTCTGTGCTTGTCTTCTAATCTTACAATGGGGATGCTATTATTTTACATAAACATGAAATAAGACAACAGGAATAAGTTCCTACACATAACAGGACTTTAGTAAATACTGGCTGACTATGAATTTAGGTAAAAGATTCTCTAGTAGGTTACGCCTGCTTGCAACATTCCTTATCTTGATGCAGTAACATACAACAACTCACTTCTCACAATTTTCCCTGATTCATTAAAAATGTGGTAAAAAGAAAGACTGTATTCACGGTTCGGTTTCAGAACAAGATCAGGCAGGATTTTGTCTTATAGGTGATGGCCAAATTTCAGTAAGATAATTACATGATTCCACGCGTCATATCATTAGTAGAACTTGGAAAGGAAAGGCCACCTTCACTGGGAGAGTCGGGGGATGCTGCCTACAATAGATTGTTGTGTACCGGCTCCCCTACTAAAGGCTGAAAGAGTGTTCTGTGAGGAAGCTGACCTGCAAGTCTAGACTTCACAAGCTTCATATCACATGATAAGGATTTTTAATTTGCCCCTGCAAGCAACAGAAAGCCATAAGATTTGGGGCAAAAGAAAATAGCAAACATTTACCTCATCAGAGTTAATTTGGATATCATATATAAAAAAGACTGAATGGAGAAAGAAGGAAAGAAGAGCAATAATAAAAGTTTGGGGGCTGAAATAAAGAACAGATAAAAAATCAGGAGGTAAAGATATTCCAGAGATAAAACAGGCAGACGAGATTTCTAAACAGAAATATCTTCTCATTTGGCCAAGGGCATAGAACTGGCCCATAAGCGGAAGGGGTAGTGTGTGACGCTAATAGGCAAAGACATACGTGAAGGTTTGAGACCTAAACAATTCCCAGGAGTACAGTATAAAAACCAGCTCTGCTCTAGTTGTGCATCATTGTGCATCATGAAGCTTTTAAAATGGCTCATGCCTGGGGCTTCACCCCGGAGGTTGTGATCGCAGCCAGGGTTAAGAATCTGTGGAGCCCAGAAAGAACAGAGGGCAGAAAGTAAGCCTCAGGGAACTCCCCGGGCAAGGTCAGAGGAGAAGACTGGAAGGAAAGCTAGGAAAATGGAATATGGCAGAATTCAAAGGAGAAAGAAATTTCAAAAAAGGATGGATGGCAAAAATGCTAACAATTGCTACAATTGCTAGGCAGTGATCAGTGGTGACACACCTAAGATGATGCTTGGCTCCCAAGGGGTGCTCAGTGGATACAGAGTCAAGTGAAACAAGATTCATTTGTTCATTCGTTCATTCAGTCAACCATCTAGCCAACCAGATATTTAGGCGGATGTTAATTTTCCAGCCATTTACTCCAGGGAAGATAGCACTTCAAAACAATCTTGAAACCACATGATTTGTATTAATTTGCATATAATTTTAATCTATTTCAAAACAGTAGTAAAGCATACTTAACATGCATTTTTTGAAGTACTTGGAATTCATTTTGACAGATTTCTAAGCAGCAGCATATTTTATTATTATCATTTCCCCCTGTATCTACCACTGTTCTTCCACAAGGCGTAACTTCACTAGAATTTAGTTTTGTTAGCCTAAAAGTGTCAGGCTAATGGGTACTTTTAAAATGATCACATTAATGTTCTTAACAAAAATTTTGGCTTTGAAGTCATTCATTAACAAAAGAGAAGGCCAGATCTCTTGACTAAGCACGAACTGCCCTCCTACTTCTACACCCGTCACTGCCATTTTTACAAAAGCTTTAAAGGAAGCTGAAGTAATTAATATTTTGGTGTAATACATGAACAAATCCTCACCTCTGTCACTGGCCTCTTTCTGCATTATGAAACACTTGCCATATGTTGTAATTTCGTGCATTTCTACCACAAAAATCCATAAATAAATAAAGTAGGATGTCGCCAAGGCTGGATTTCTAACATTAGTTATTCATTATTCTAAACACACAATATTTCAACAATTTCTAATATAGATCATTACATTATTTACATTTTTCACAAATAATGACCATTACATTTTAAAATGTTTATTTCTTGAGCAAAAATAAAACACGAAGGATCAATCCCTCAAAAACTGAGCCTCTTATCACAGGGCAAGAACCAAAAGATTTCAAGCAAACAGAAACAAAATGAAAGAAATCATCTTAATTTTTATGTTTTCACACATACAGCAAAATAGGTTGAAGAATTCACACGCCCACACACATCCAAGGGAAAGATGATTTCTATCAGTATTGTAACAAATATCTGAAATACCACAGTGATAATAGATAACGCTTTAACATGTAGAGAAGGAGCCATGAATATCCGAGTATCTTCTACATATAAATTATTGCAGCAGTCCCTATGTATGTAAAACTCAATTTTTGCCCTTAGGAGCTCGCAAGCCAATGAACTACGAGGGGACGGAATGGAATTAAAACGCAGTTTACTCCAACTTGGTATCTTACAGTCTCTGCCTGTATCAAGTGCTGGAGACCAACAGCCGGCTACAGTGAGGAGCGTTCAGAATGGACAATTTACACGGAATCTTAAGTCCCAAAGGCGACTTCTCCCTCTGCTCCGCGGCATGCAGCATGGTTACCGAGAGGCGGCTGCTGGCAGGCTCAGCCAGGGGCCTCGTTCGCCAAGGGAAATGCTAAGGGTCAGCTCCTTTGCCCCTAACATATACAATACCCTTTAAGGATACAGTCAGATAGATACAAGATCTAATTTAGAGGTTCCACTCTTCCCTCTCTCGCCAAAATTAAATTGCTCGTTTGACTTATGATGCCTGGAATTTCTTTAGAAAAGACAATAAAATTCCAAGTGGAGTCACGCTGGGTGGGGACTCCGTGCGGCAGATTGAGTTTAAGAGGCCGGTTGATGCTACAGCTTTGCCCGGCTGCTAGTATCATGATAAGGTTCACAAGACGTGAAAGGGGGATTCAACAATAAACCACTCAAGTGGGGAGAGCAGGGGAGACAGCGTGAGGAAAGCAGCCTCTGACTACCAGGCTCCACGCGCTGCACTTCTCTGCACTATCCAGATTCTCACACAAGAATTAAGTTTTCTCTGCTTGGTGCTCTCCAGGAATATTGCTGCTACCCACGTGACAAAAGGGCCGACCAAGCTGTGACAGCTTACATCAATGACTCACAAAGCGTCTATGAGTAAAGTCAGCCGCCCCGAAGCCACACCTTTGGGGCATAATCATGCATGGCCTCCCCTGCAAGCACGGCTCTCATTTGCCTCAGTCTACAGGCTCTTCACAAGACTGCTTCAAGGCGTGCCACACCGGCCAGTCCCACTTTACTCCTCACTTCCACCGCTGCCGGAACCGCCCCGGAGCACTCTACAGATGGGCGGCAGGGAGCCCAGGGCGGCCCTGCAGACAGGAATAGGAAAGCCAGACAGCAGCCCATCCGGGTCAGTGACAGAGGACTATACAGAGAGCTAACAGCAGAATGACAAATGTCAATAAAACTCGATTCATCAGCTCTGCAGCCATTATCCGGGCACAGTCGGAGCGTCTTTATTTTGTTGTTGTTCCCAACTCAGCGCTAACCAGAGAAAACCAAACTCGCTCCCCAAACCAATTACATTAGAGGCTTTGCATCTAGTTAGCCTGCCTGCCCTTCACCCGGCCTGCCACTCCAATCAGGCACACAGGAAGTCTTTCTACCTTCCCCACTCCCCACCCCCCAGCCTCCCCTTGAGTCAGCCAGATGCCGGCCATGGTGGCTGCCCCCTTGCTATAGACAGCTCTGGATGAACACGCCCGTGGGCTCTCCTTTGGAGAGTCCGCACTTATTTTCACAAACTCGACAGCTAAATGCATGACTATGCACTGCCTCAGCCTGAGAGATCCTGGAAGTAGAAAACAAATATAATTCTATACACACACACACATGCACACATATGTATATAATTTTAAAGCAAGTGGGAAATGAGAATGTGAAGAATGAGAATCGGCATGGCTAAATTCTACCGTAGTCTTTAACACTGACACAGACACTCAAGAAAATCTAACCTCTCTCTGGTCTCATTTTTGTCATTTCTAAAATAGAGTGAATGTTTCATGATGGTCCAATTCTTAGAGTTCTGATATCCTAAATGTTCCAATCAGAAACGACACAATGTACTCGAATAAGGATAATGCACAAAAGGTTTAATATGGGGACTATGAACACGGGTGTGGGCAGGTGTAGGGAGGCCAAAGACTGGGCTGAGCTGAGCTATGCTCATGCCCAGGCCTGAAGAAATAAGAGGGGAAAGGGTTCCCCGAAGTATGATAAAGAGGGCTGAGGACGGGCTACATTTGTTTGACTGGTGATCTTTATAGAAGGATGCAGTCAGGCCAAGGAATCTCCTGCTGAAGGGGTAAAGATTACAGTAACATCACCTCACTCTTTTCTCTCACCTGCTTGGACCCTTCATAGGCCAAATGCAAGTAGAAGCCCCCAAAAGACGTTTGCACACACATCAGTCTCTAGGAGCAAGGAGCAAGGCAGAGAAAAGCAGAGAACCAGTCTGGGAGGGAAAAAGATGAGTTGATTCCTTGAAACTACACACTGCATTGACTCACGGTGCTTTTGGAGCTCACATGCTTAGAAATGTATTTTTATTCTCAGCACAACCTCCCCCAACTTCTTTCCTATTTAACTTTTTAATTTTATTATTTATTCTTTTCAACTCTTGCAACTGAACTGCAGTTTTACCTCTTATTTTTTTCTGATATTAATGAAGAAGTAAGTATCAGTGACAATAAGCAGAATACAGTTTCCCAATACCCGTTCATACGCATTTCAGTAAGTAGCATCCCATGGCTTGGACTGCTCCTCCATTCTGTATTAAATATATTTATGTATGTAGCTACTGGACTGGTGAGGATTACAAACAAAAAGTCATCTCATCTCCGTATTTGCCATCGTACATGTATAGAAATGAAACGAAAACATTCCTTTTTAATAAAACAGTAAGTGACGGCTGACAAAAATTCCTAAACATTTGGCCATAACTCATACCCCTTTTTCTGTTCTTACTCTTCACAGAACCCGTGGATCATTGTGGTGATGATCAGTCATTTAAAAGAAGCACACAAGATACTGAATTATTATAAAATTTGCAAAGGACACATTCTCTAGCACAAGAATAGATCATGTGATATATAAAACTACATGAAAAATGAACAATGGGACAGTATGAGCAGCCTGAAATGTGCCCCACACTCGAAGCCTCCAGGAGGAGCTACGAGCCCCAAAAGCCAGGACAAAAGGGCGGAGGATGCTGAAGGACGAGTTTACCAACACTCAGCTGATTAGTATTTTTACCTTAATGATGAAGAAAATTGGTGTTTGCAAAGGATATTGTGACACAGTGACTCTCTAAAAGGCTACCCTAGTGCTTAAATATTTTGTCCTCAATCAAAGGAGTAAGTGAAAAAACTTTGGTTCTGCGTCACACAGCATGGGGCAGATATAACAAGCAAACTCTGTTTTCCTCGTTTCTTCTCACTCGGTATTTACACAGTGCCATCAATGGGCGTGTTGGATTCAACCCAAAGTAACTGGGAACATGTTGTGCAACAGTTTAAGAAAGGTATTTATAATAGTGATATAAAATAATTTGGGGTAAATTTATTATTTGATTTGAACTTTAAGGTCTACTTGTATGGTGCTTCTACTTTGTTTCACCATAAACTGATAACTACTAGGTTAGAGAGTTGCAATACACCCCAGGTTCCAGGGAGTGCCTTTCTCTCCTATGGCATATTTGCCATAATTACAGTAACATTACTGATATTTCATTATTAAAGTCCACACTTTACTAAAATTTCCTTAGTTGTCACTGAATATCCAATTACTGGCCCAGGAACGCATCTTCTGTGGGTTCCCGGCTGGCAGATTTCTAGCCTTGCCTCATTTCCCTGACTTTGCTTGGAGGACACCGGCGAGTATTTTACAGAATGCCTTTTATTTTAGACTTTTCTGAAATTCTGTTCATGATTAGAGAGTGTTCATAGGTCTGAGGAAGGAAGATTAGAGCAGTAAAGTGTTCTTTCCATCACATCATATCAAACATGCGGATCATCAACGTGACTCAGCACCGTTAATATTCACCTTTATCACCAAGCTGAAGTAGCCTTTCAATCTTGTCCATGGAAGTTCTTTTCCTCACCCCTCCTGTCTCTTTGTGGTGCAGTCTTTAGAAGGAATTTACTCTTCATGCCCACACTTAAGGAGCACAGGTTTTATGCTTCACCTTTTCATAGCAGGTGAATGTATACATTGTTTTGCATTTTTCTATAAAAGAGATTATATCTTACCGAACGTACATATTAATTTAATAATTTATGTTGGTACAGAACACATGGTTATTTACTTACTTTTGATAATACTCCCAAACATACATTTTGTTGCTTGAATTGTTCCAGTTGTGACTACTAGGAGCACTTCCATTTGGCCACCATCTCTCTCTGACATACTGCTATTATTATGGGGCGTTTGAGCATCAAAAAAAAAAAAAAAACTTACTTTCTTCCTGGTATTAGAAGACGCTACAGGCTCACAGTGTATGTACCTACTCCAGGCCTAAAGTTAGTTATTACTGTAAGAAGTTCTGCTCCTTTTATTACAATATAGAATTGGAAAGCTACATTTGAACTCCAGATACTCTTGTTGCTACTACGATGCCCTTGATTCTAAATGTTCTCAACTTTTAGAGACAGGAAAAAATATGTATATACTAAAAAATGAATATATGTGCATATATATTTAGAGATAAGTATGTATATGTCATATTCCCATCTGTACTTTTATTAAGTTAAACATCATTTCATATTGATGTCTCTAATCCATTATCACAAGAATCATTCTGGCTTCCCCACTGGCTTAGCTATAATCTCATACGCTAGCTTACTTAATTTAACACATTCTAACAAGCACTTCAGCATTCTCCCATGAAAATAGTAACACTTTTAAACAAAACAGTAATCTTTCAACTGACAGTTCAAGACACATGTATAAATACATAGATTCTACTAAGGTATTAATAACAGGAGGTATGAACAAAGACTTCTTTTCTCATTGTGAATATTACTTAGTCTAAGTTACCACAAGCATGGGTCTTAGTTGAGGCTGAAATGTTCAACCTCCACTGGATATTTCTCTCAGGGCTAGTTATAATTGGATGTCACACCTATTAACTCAACTTCATTCTGATAATTATTAAACAATTTTCCTCATATTTCTTTTTTACAACTGCATTTCAAATAGCATTAATATATGCAATGATAACATTTTGAGACATGTGAACTACTTAAAATTGTAATTACTGTACGATCATCTCACAGCAATCACAGAAACACTAACGCATCTCAGATCAATATAAAAACAAGATATCACTATATTCTACATATCTAAAAAATCTGTTTCTGTACGCTGTATTTTAGTAATAGTTTGCATTAACATATACCTAATATCCTCAAAAATGAAAAATCAGTACAAACAATACCTACTTTTATATATACTCATGAGCTTACTAAACCAACATTTCCACTTATTCTTGTGAGAACTGAAGATGACGGGTAAATAATACATCAGACCCCCAAGGTCACACATTTCTTACATGGCAGTAAGGCCATAAATCCAATTCCTTTTACTTCATGCTGTCTTACCTGGGAAACAACTACTAGTTAATTATTGTAGCTCCAATTTTTTAGATTCACAACCACTTAGAATCCTCTGCTAAATAACACAGTCTGCAATATATCCAAGAGATTGTTGAACAATAGCAAAAACATATCTACCTGACAGAACTCTTCTTGGCAGCAGGGAGCTTATGTCCTTTGGCTATATCCTGAATTGATAAATAAAAAACTTTTGGAGGACACCTTTGTAAGTCAATTTTTCCTTTTTAAAAACACTCTAAGTAGGCTTTTTTGTTGTCATTTGCTGGGAATTGAATTTAGGACTTTACAGATGCTAAGCACACACTCTATTATGGATCTCTACCCCAAGATCTTCTACTATGTTCAAAATTATGTTGAACCTATAAACATGCAGATTCAGGAAACACTGTGAACTCCAAACACAAGAAAAAAAGAAAACTATACAAAAATACATGATAATTAAAGCCATCCAAAATCAATGGTAACAGAAAAAAAGTCTTAAAAGGAAGTAATGAAAAAAGAAAAACAATGACTTTGTTGCAGAAAGAAAAATAAGGAAGACTGTAATAATGTAAGTAGTGGTGCAAATAATAGTGAGGCAAAGTACTGAAATCAAAAATAACTGTTAATCTAAAATTCTATATACCACTACAAAGCTTCCAAAGACAAAACCAAAACAAAGACATACAATAGCTACAAAAATTGATCCCAGCAGAACAGCAGTAGTAAAAATGTTAAATGAAGTCCTTCAGGCAGAAGAAAAATTATCAGACACAAGAGTGAAAAGCATGAGAAATGGTAAAGCATGAGTAAATATATTTTATTATCATTTAAATGTAAACTGAAGAAGTTCAAGATAAAAGTAGAATTTTTTTTTTTTTTTTTTTTGGTGCTGGAGATCAAACTCAGGGCCTGTGTTTTCTAGACAGGTGCTCTACCACTGAGCCAAATGCCCAAATGCCATGAAAGTAGAAATCTTAAAGTAACTACTAACATAAAACACTTATGTCGAAAACTAAGTATCAATAAACAGAATCATAACATAGCTTAATTAATCCAAATAACAAAAAAATAAAAATTTAACCATTACATGAAAATATCCTCAATGTACAGGTTAGAAAGTAGTTTTTGGATTTAAAAATTGAGACCCATATATATGCTACCTACATGAAATAAAAGATCTTCAGAAAATCTGCAAATGTTTGGAAAACAACATACTTCTAAATAACGCAAAGTCAAAGAAGAAATCAGAAAAGCAAAATACTCTGAACTGAGTGAAAATTAAAACCTACCAAAACTGGTGAGATACTGTCCAACCAACACTGAGAGGGAAATTCACGGCACTGAATAAATGCCCATCTTAGATAAGAAGGAAGCTTTCAAAGTCCATAATCTTGCTTTGAAGTTAAGAAAATGGAAAAAGAAGAAGAAATGAATTCAAAATCAGAACAAAATGGAAATAAAGAGCAAGGTGGAAATCAGTGAACTAGAAAGAAGTAACACGGAATATATGTTGAATTTTTTACAAAGAAAGATCTCTAAGCAAACTAGTCATGAAGAGAAATTAACAGACACAAAGATAAAAATTATTAATAAAGGATGACAGAAGTAATGTCATGATGGTCTACAGATACTACAATGATAAGAAAATACTGTGAACTGCTTTACACCAATAAATTCAAAAATTTAGGTTAAATGCAAAATTATTGGATGTGATTTCTTTTTTTGTTTTTTGTTTTGCAAAACTGAAGATCGAACGAAGGACCTTCTCTTTGAGCTGCATCCCCAGTTCTTTTTATTGTATTTTTAATTTTGTGACAGAGTCTCACTAAGTCACAAAGTTGCTCAGGTTGGCAGGCTGGACTCAAACTTGTGATCCTCCTGAACAACTTAGCAAGACCCTGACTTTAAAAAAAATAAAAAAATTACAGGAGTGAAGATGTAGCTCAGTGAGAAGGTGTTGGGTTCGATTTCCAGCATATCACACATGTGTGTGTGCACGCACACACACACACACACACACACACAGTAATTTATATTAGAATTTAAAATTAAGGAAAACCAGTATAAATCAGGCAAGTAATAGGAAAGATCTATATGCTAAAAACACAAGCACTTTCTGAGAGAAATTAAAAGACAATTAAAGAAATGGATAGATATATTTTCACCATAATTTGGAAAACTTAATAATGTCAAAAAATAAAATTTTCCCTAAATTAGTCTATATTCAAACAAATCCCATCAAATTTCCAGCAGGCTTTTTTTTTTTTTTTTGCAGCAGTCAGTAAGCCGATTCTATAAAATGCACAAGACCTAGAATAGCAAAAACAATTTTGTAAAAAGGTGCCAAAGGCTATATAGCACCAAAAGGGAAATCTCACTTGAAAATGACGTTGAGAAACAAAATATGTATACATACAAAAAATGAAATTTGAGTCATGTCTTATACCTTACATAAAAAAAAAATTTCAAAACAAATTAAATTGCTAATTGTAAAACCTGGAACTACAAAACACAGAAGAAAACTTAGGAGAAAAACTTTCTAATCTGAAATTAAGTTTCAAAGACTAAACTGAACTTCGTGAAAATGAATTCTTTGTGTCACATGTTTAAGAAAGTGAGAAGATAAACCGCATCCTGAATAATAAAACAAGTAAAGACTTGTACCCAAATATATAAAGGACCCTGAAACTGTAAGAAACAATCAGCTCAATGACATAAAGGGGCAAAAGTTTTAAACAGACTCTTAATGAAAGAAGACACATGAATAGCAAACAACTACACAAACATATATTCAACACCATTAATCATCAAAGCAAGGCAAATCGCATCCCATATTTATTAAAATACCTAAAATTAAAACATTAACCATACCAAATATTGGTGAGGATGTGGAGCAACTGGAATTCTAATGCAATACTGGTGGGCTGTAACATTACACAACCACTTCTGGAAAGAGTCTGTTAGCTTAAATATATACTTACTATATGATATAGCCATTCCACTCTTACTTATCCAAAAGAAATAAAAATATATGTTCATAAAAAGCCTTATACATAAACATTCAGAGTAGCTGTACCTGTAACTGTCAAAAACTGAAACAACCTGCAAGTCCATCAACAAGTGAGTGGATCAAATGTCCTGTGAGATAGCGATATAATGAGCACCACTCAGCAGTACAAAGAAAGTTATTTATGTACACTGCAATATAAATCGAAGTAATTAGATTGAATGGAGGAATCCAGACACAAAAACATATATGCTCTGTGCTTCCATTTATATAAAAATCTAGAGCAAGCAAACTAACATAGCAGCTCAGAGGTAGGATGAGGGGGTGCAGGAGAGAATGATTATCAAACAGCTTGTAGAAACCCTGGGAAAAATGGACACGATCTTTATCTTGACTTTGGCGATCATTTCATCAATACATACAAATGTATTTAAAAAAATACACAAAAGCATCATTGTCAAGCCAAATGTTCCCCAGTGAGCCAATAGGAACCATGGTAGAAATAATGCAGAGGGAGAAGACTTATTAAAATCTCAGCTTCCTTGTATGTAGGGAAAGACAGATTGGGGTTGGGGGAGAGCCACCCCCACCCTCGACCTTTTGTGCTTTTGGGTTGGAGAGCTGGCTGCAGACCAGATGTGGGAAGACACCTGCACGGAGCAGCCGAGTTGCCTCCATAGCGTGCTACGCTTTCATCTTCCATAGACTTACTATGTACTATATCGGGAGCTATTAATTTAAAGGGTATTCAAATGTTTTATCAAGAAGTTAACGATTTTCCTAATATCAGTAAAAATACCATATAGTTTACCTTTTAAACAAATTCTTGGGATACAGTTCAATGGCATCAATAATAAAATTGAAGAACAAAGATATAAAAAGAGCATGAAGGAAAAGAAAAAGAAAAGGAGCAAAAGCATAAAGCAGAGTCAGAGCCTCTGAATCGAATGCCCTTTTGGAACAAAAAAAAAGCAAAAAGGTTACGGTAAAGACAAAAAACGTTGAAAATATGTTTAGAACTGTGTCTATTCAGGTAGGAGACAGTACGGGAAAGAACCAGGACTAAGAAATGTAGTCACGTAAGTCAAGACCACAGTTTCAGTCACTAAAATTAATGTTAGGAGCTTCTTAAGAAGGGAAAGTAGGAAGAATACCTCAATCAAAATAGCAACAGGGCACAGGAGTCAAGCACTGTATTTTGAGGACAGTGAAAGTCTTTCATTAGTTACTGGGCTCCTACTCAGAACCTCTGCCCTCGGTCCACCCAGTCCTCTCATTCCAGCAGTCAGTTTGCACACATCTTCATTAGGACTCTAGAGAGCCCCCAAGGATCCGTTTCACCCAGCGTCGCATCCCACAGTACTGACATGCCTGGATTTACCTAAGAATCAGATCAACTGCCATTTCTGTCATCTGCCGCAAACACTGTGCTAGGCACTACAGGAAATGAGGAAAGACTTAAAACATAGTGCCACAGTCTACGCAAGTGAGTAGACTGAAAAGCAATATGTTAAAAAACAAAATTGCAACTTACGCTGAATGCTTCAAAGCATTGTGTTACAAAGAAAGGAAAATTCTAACAATCTCCCCAACGTATACACATACTCACACCCTCAGGAGCATGGAGAGGCATAGGCAGAACTCTGTGAACACAAATGCAGAACACAAGGGGAAAGGAGGGCCATGCAAGGTAAATGCAACTCTGCAAACTAAGTATACACGTAGGTGGTTTCACTTGCAGGTGCTACAGCGGATATGAAATAAGAAACCATTTTCAATGTGAATAAAACTGGTAAGCAAAGACAAACACAAATAGAAATGCAACCCAACATGCAAGATTTTTTAGGAGCCAAGACTTAAATTTCTTATGGAATGTACTGGAGACAGCTTCAATACCTTTGTATGTGACAGTATAGTCCAAGAGAATTCCGTTCATTTTATAATGGTCTCCATAGTCTTTCAAGTCATCTAAAGATATGTGATTCCAAATAACAGTATATTTCTCTTATCTCTTTCAGCCAATGGCGCTCTTCCAAAAATTATTCTGTTGTAGAAGCAAAGATTTGGCAACAAACTTCATTTTCAAAAGTCTAGAAATCTGTAAGTCTCATAGGTTGATATTAAATAGAATTATTTCACAAAACAGAAGTCAAATAAGCTACACAGATCACTGAAATAGTGATGTCTATTTATAAGTTGATAATTTTTAATGTATTTACCCACCCAAACTTTCATCTTTTGTATCACTTTTGATGTAATTTTCCTGTAAGTCAGTATTATTCACAGGTGAACTTTTCTGGTAAAATATTCATTTTAATAACTTTCCTTTATGAGAATAACATAGTAACAAAACAACTCAGGAAAATGCAGACATATTTAGCTCCTTATGGTACAAAATGTTTTTGAACTGATTACATTTTCTTTCAGGTAGTAAACTTATTTATCAATGAAGAGTGAAAATTCATCTCAGTAACCTGCTGAAATATAAAAAAAAATGGAATGCTATACCTGGATTCTTGTAATAAAACCATACATGAAATTTTAAAATTTGCCTCCTATGCTCTTAATTCAGTTATTTGTTAATCATCAATGATAAACAGACAAGTTTATTTTCCTGCAAAAGTTCACATCCCATAGTACAAAGTCCTCAACCAAATAAAAGGATTAATATGAAAAGTTTGATATGAAAGGTTTAATATACTATTTCTAAATACAGCATAGCCAGAGGCACACGGCTATTCAGAACACAGAACCTGGGTTTGAATACATCGGAGCAGAAATCAGAAATCACTGCACCACCTAAGTTAGTATGATGACAAAATTGGAGATAATAAAATTGCTGAACTTCTTAAGGACTTGGACGACATGTCATGCAATGAATGTTATCAGAGTAATCGGGGTGCTTTCTGCTTAGTTATCCTTATTCTGCATGTGTGAACTTTGGCAATCAGCATAAAGAGTCACGGCAGCCGGGTGTGAATGGGGATTTATGTGACTGGTCCATAGCGAGATATCAGAGGGAAGCAGCAGTCACCGAGTGTGTTAAGCTCTGAAACTACTTCTTGGTCTCTCAGTACTGAGGATAAAGAAGCTCCCTTCTCTGTTCTGTGTGCAGAGGGCCATGAGCATTCTGGTGGTGCCATCCTCCAAGTTAGGTCAGTGTTCTTCTCCCTACTGTGATGATGTTGGGGACTATCTCGCCCTTCCTGTCCAGGAGACTTGTCCTGGATGTGCAGGATCATACTGCTCACTGTTGGTCTGAACACATCCATTCACTGCGGACAGAGCAAGGGACAAAGACGAGGACAGCGACCACGCACAGCAGCCGGTATTACAGACAACCAGCACATGGCATATATTACAACAGAAACATTTTCGCTTTTTCCATTAACATCTCTAAGAGCTTAAGTTTTGGATAATCTATGCCCTACCTTCTGTTAGAAGATGTTAAGTTGCTCACAAATGAGGACATATATGCGAAAGAAAGAAAAATAGAATGAGTACAGTGATTAGGACATATGTAGGAATCATACTTTCTAACAGACTTATTAAATTTAGCTTTCAATTCCTGATCATCAAGAGAAAAATTGGGAGAATGAATACATCATACAGGATCTTTATCTTAAAAGGAAAAAATACTCTAAGAAAAAGAAATAACTTAGTAAACTTTAAGGAGAATTTTTACATTTGTTACAATGTTTGAACTACTAAATGTAAAGCAGGAAAAGTATTCTTAACTAGCCCTATAATTGTTCTGAATAAGAGCTAAAATATTTAAATGGAGTTGAGAAAATACATTTCTAGTTAGGCTCAGTTAATACATTCTCTAATGATCTAACCATACAAAAGGTTTAAAAACTTTAAAAAATGACCCTCTTCGGAGAAAGTTCAGGTTTTTATGAAGCTTTTTTTTTAAATATTTTTTTCATAATGGAAGAGAAACTCATAAATGATGATGTCATGTGGCAAGACTGGTGTCTCACTGTGGACCCTGACCAGCCCTCTGAGCATCTCGCCCAGTAAGAAGCAATGGTACTCCTTTAGTGTTTGCCAGTAAACACTACACATTTCTTGCATCTCACCAGATACCTCAAAGTGCAACCTGGGTAAGTCACAGCAGTGTCCTTTGCTCATTGTACCTACTGTGGTGTACAACAGAATGATACTTAACATAGTTTTTCTGTTTCCAGTAGCAAAGGAATGACTTCAAGTCATCTGAAATCACTATCACTGTTTAAACCTCAAAGACAAAGGGGCAGGGCTTAACAAAATCTTATTTTAATCCACTAGCAACATTAGTGGACTAAACAGAATGAAGGGGACCATCGTTTCCTAATCGAAGCTTAGACAAGCTTGAACATTTACTGCGACAATTGTCTACTGTTTACATGTAGAATGTTCCCATCTCCCTTTCATACGAATACTAACTATCTCAGATTTTAAATTTCTGGGGGACAACGACCAACCATGTTTAATTCTTTTCATGCAGAAACATACATATTGTCAAACTCAAGCAGCCTCTCAATTTACACTGAGCATGATGATAAGAAAGATAAACTACCTAGAGAGGGAGAAGCAGTAGTGTGTCCAAGGCACTACAGTGATTGGACGCCGCATCGTGGGTGTGGAAAGACTCGGCGCCACGGCGTATCTCCAGCGGTGTGCTGGCAGGTCATGGACCAGCTCGGAAAAGCAGACTGTTGGTTTTTAGGCATTTGGTGAGACAATTGAGAAGACATACCTATTATTAAACAACTAATTATATAAAATTAAATGAATCATTAAAAACAAATTTAATAACTCAACACTCATCACTTCCTAATTATGTGACTAGATTTTACTGTTCTCTGTGCTAGAAGTTACTTGCAGCCGTGAGTATCTGCGTATCGGGAGGATGGTATGATGGTGTTCTGTTGCACAACTTTCGCCAGTCTTCTGCTCAGTAACATCATCCTAGCAGGTTGTCTGTATTGGAAGTGTTTTCACCACGAAAATCACCAAACACTACAAATCAGTCCTACTCTACTTCACCTTGGCCCTGCTGGCGTGGACACAGCACCACCGCTGTATACACAAAACCACAAAGAACTGAACATCATCCTAACGCACCATGGTGAAAGGTGCATATTTCATTCATTAAAGTATTACAAATATGAAATGTAAGGATACAATTTTATAATGCTATTAATTTTTCCTTGAAGTAACAACACATCTTCATTACATGAAATTCGTAGAGATTTAAATTTTCAAATCAAAAGGTGACTTAAAAGTTTTTTGTCAAAGAAAAGAGCCCTTCAGGTTTCCGGAAAGTACAGCAATCCTGCTTTGAGCATTGCCAACATTTATGAACTCCAAAGTACACCCCACGTTTTTGTTCAAGTCTCTTAACCATCTATAACTGTAGCAGTTTGGGTCTTTTTCAGTCTCCATTATCTTCAAATAAGTTCCATTACCTTTAAAGATACCCAAGTTGGAATTATAGAAATCCGGGATGGTCCCCAAAGTCCTATAATAGATTACCAAGAAAAAAATTTATAATTCATAACTATATGCAAATACACTTTGATATGAGTTATTCAGGGGCAGTAAGTGTAGTACCAGAAACTTCTTGTGACAGATGTAATGATAAAAAGGAAAAGAAGTGGGGATTTTTATTAAAAGAGGCCAATGATAAGTAAGAATATTTAAAAGATAACGTATTAGGACTATTTGAACTATGTTCTCCCGAAGAGGCCTACCTCTCAAATTTATAATCCTACAAGTATATATATTTGCATTAACACTGAAACAACACTAAAACACGTGGGCAACTAACTGAAAGGTTTGTTTTCAAGAAAAGTTAGGAGCCTCTGAAGTATGGAGTAAGGCAGCAGAGACAGGCCATTCCCATGATAGAATAACTAGGGGACAGTTCTCTCAAATAAGAATGAAATATTCTAGATCAAACTAAAACTTTGCTTCTATCAAAGAGAAAGAAAGAGAGCAAGCCTCATATATTTTGCAAATACCAGTCACTGTCAAAATCAGTCTACCATTATTGGGACTTCTTTTGATCACCTTGAATTAAATAAAAACGGCCTTCCTTTCTCCTTCCTTACTCACCCACACGACAATCAGGGGGAGAAAAAGCAGCCAAAGAACTGGGAAGAACGTGAGTGATGCTGTTTACCGCCAGCTGGTTGTGAAGTGCTAAAAGATTCCAGCGATGAATGGGTCTTTTAAAAAGTCCTCCAAAGCTGATTATTATGTTCAGTAACCCAGATTAAGAGAGATGTAGGAGGTAATCAAGCAATTTGTGCACAAGGCATCTGAAAGAATTAAAATTAGCTGAAACACACCAGGTTGTAAACTCTCTGCATTAGAAACCATAGGCCTTCCTAATTGGCTACTTAAGAACATCCAAGACTTCATCATAGAACTTAGTTTATGTTTTATTACATATAGTATTTGAACACGTATTTAGAGATGTTGAGAGTGGAAAGATGGTACTGAACACAGAGTGTGTGATAGTATTTTGGGTACTCCTAAAGTATAACTTTTCTCAGCTTTTCTAGTGCCTAAAAAAATCATCCTTGTATCAAAAAGAAACTCGGGCTTTGTCTGTTTATTTTTTATGATTTAGCACTATGAAAATTAAGGGCACATGTTATTGTTCTTTTGTCAATACAGAACTTGATAAAAAATGCGAAAGCTCTGGCCACGATGATTTGTTTAAAGATTTCAAGCTTAAAGCTATTAACGGTATATTCTTTAATAAGCAAAAACAGTGACATTGGCTCAGTAGGATAATATTTTAAGTGCTTTAAGAAAAAAACGTAATAGAAGAAATACAATATGTTCTGATATTTGTGCTTTTACCTATAAAGTTCAGCACATATCCATAACCAATCAAAAGTCTAATAAATGTATATTTGCTACCAGATTCGCATCCAGCATTTTTCTATTTACCAAATTGGAGAAGTCACTCTAAATTAGATTTTTAACACCCCTCTGACTTTCATGATCAGGTTTCCCAAGAGCATGAGCGCCCAAGAACTTTTTGTTAAATGTAAAAGATATAGTCTAGAGGTCTTTCTGAACATATAGCCCTGAAAACGCTTTAGTAATGTGACAAAAATAAATTTCAGGTTTTATAAAGTACCACTGATTATTGCTGCAGAACTTTCAAAAGCACACTAGTAAAAACTCCCAGTTTTCAGCTCCAAAGGGCAGAAGGAATGTGGATTAATAAGCAAATAGGCAGAGAAATAGTGGAAACCAGGTTGGGATTGTAACGAATGACTTCCATGTTCCTCCACTGTAATAATCTGGGTGGAGTAACAGGCCTGTGGACAAGTTAATGAAATAAGGGTTCTGGCGCTCGTGAACTCTGATTACTGGGACAGCTCTCAATCTAAGAGTGAGGCTATTGGGAAAAAACAAGTCACTGTAACAGTAATGAGTAAAGTGGAATCTCCTGCCACCGGGAACACTTTCACCTCAGGTCAGCCACGAAAGCCAAGTCTAACTTTCCCTCACTGCAAAATAAGCTTATTATTCAAAATGGCTTCCAAGATTAACTCCACTTCTCAAATCAGATTTCCCAAAATTCTTTTGAAGAGCGAAGTAAAAAGTGAGAAGTAGCTGGGTGTGGTGGCCCATACCTCTCTTCCCAGTCACTTGGGAGCCTGAGGCTGGAGGGTCCCTTAAACTCAGGACTTTGGTGCTAGTTTAGGTATCACAGCAGGCCCCATCTCAAACAAGCAAATAAATAAAATGTGATATATGGTTTAGATACTCATTCAGTAAGCAAGGTTTCTTACCTTTGTTGTAGGGTTATTCTTATGAATAGCAGCTCATTCACCAGTGTAAATAAGAAGCGCGGGATAAAATACGGGTAAGATACTGTTGATTGAAAACAGTGCTATAGAAAATGATATTATAAAACAATGCTATGGAGGGTGCTGGGGATTTAGTTCAGTGGTTAGAGCGCTTGCCTAGCAGGAGCAAGGCCCTGAGTTTGATCCCCAGCAGCAAAACAAACAAACAAACAAAAACCAAACCAAAACAAAACAATGCTATGGAAAATGAGGCCTAAAGAGAAATGTAGTGTGCCTTACTGTGACTTTTACACTGATCAATGGGAAAATACGGAGTTTTACTGCCATAGAATCAGCATCTACAACACAATCACAGAGCCACAAATGACGATGGAAACGCCTTTCAGTTTGCTCCAATTCTAAGACAAAGAAGGCTGGTTTCCCTCCTATTTCCTTTGGATGGGTATTTTCTTTTCTACTACAAAAGCTAAGGACCCTCTTTTTCCATTTCCAGACACTAAATAATAACCCCTGGTGGCCATGGCCCAGGAAGACCCCATTCTCTGCTCTGCTGCTGGGTGCTCTCCGAGGGCGCTTCCTCCAGAGAGGCTCCATGTGGGAGGACTCGGGTGAGCCGGGAGCAGGCATCAGCTGTGTGTTAGAAAACCGCAGAGTTCCCAGTATTGAAGTGTAAGTACCAGTCCACAACAGACTCCTCCTAACTCACCAGGTCCTTATCTCTTCTCTAAACCTTGACTAGAAATGAAATAATTCCCAGTGTTTAGATTTACTTAATGACTCAAGACTTTGTCAGTTCCTTCAAGACAGGGTTGTGGTTTAAATAACTTTCCCTGGAGAGACGATACTATAAACCTCCTTGATGAAACGTGGAAGGCAGAGCTCCAGGGCCCCAAAACCTAGAGGAAGATTTAGAAAAGCACCACCCCAGTGTGTTTCTAGCTGCAAACAACCAAGCTGAGATGCAGAACTGGCAGAAAGATGTGTCTCAAGAGGCCCATTAATGTACGTGCATTCTGGGGTCCAAGTGCACCTAGCTAAATGCAGATTCGGCCGGATACACGAGGGTTTCATAAAATGATTATGAAGGATGACTACTAGTTTATTTGATATAAAACTCATTCAGGAGTCATTATGAAAGCAAATTTATTCAGAAAACATGGATCAAACGTCTCGTTTAGACCGGGTACTATGTATATGGAAGTACAAAGAGACAATCACAATACCACGAGGAGCTCAGCCTAGCACGTCAGCGGTGTGATGCTCACATTCTGCCAAGACAGAGAACTGGGAAAGGGGACACCGGCCGAGGGCTGATGGGGTGGGCACGGGAGGGCGTGGAGAATCTCACTGTCGGCTGCTCAACACTGTCCACAAAGTCAACGGCTGTTCCCAAAACTCTTCCTTTAAACAAAACTGACCACTTAAAGCTGTCCTTTCAATAAGAAACGTGATAGAAGATAATTAATTTCCTCTAATTAAAAATATATTGGTAGTCAAAACTCCTTATACCTGAATATGAGTGGCTACAGCAAGAGCGGAAAGGAGCAAGACTCCTGCACTCATGTGGTCGAGGGAAAACACGCCCACTCTCGCTGGAGTCGTGCCAGTGGACTCCAGAAATTCTCCTTACAAAGACAGCACCAGCTATAACTAGGCCAGGCTCAGTAAGTAGGTCCAGCTTGTCTTCCAAAACCGCCACCTCTCAGGGCAACAGTGCAGACACTGTGATTCACAAGTATAAATTCACAGCAGGGCTGGAGCAATACCTCTTTCTAACGGCCCTGCCTCAACACCCGACGACATTTAAGGAGAGAATTTTCCTTCTAACACAAGAGATGATAAAAGTTGGGGACCTCTAAGACGGGAGGAGGGTGGGCCAGAAAGTGAAACACTCTAAGGTACTTTCATGGAGGAGCTTAGAGGCAGCTCTGTGGCAGCGAATCCAACCTTCCCCTGGTGAGGTGATTCCTAAGCACTCTGAGTTTCTAGGTAGCACATAATAGGGATTCAAAAAAATGGGCTGAGGAACTCCTAGTCTGCCATAAAAATGAATTCTTTCTTTCAACTTTGATGAAATGATGCCAAAAGCTGTGTTCACAAACAAGAAACGTAAGCCTGTTGAGTTGATCTAGACTCTAAAGAAATAAAACAATGACATGGTGTGTGCCCAGAGAACTAAACAGCTCTGTAAGTCACAATCAGTTCAGAGTGCGTGACTGGCAAATGGTTTTTAGTTTTATTGTTATTTTTGTCTTTATTACACTGAGAATGGGAGCAAACTGCTTGCAATTGTAACAGTACTTGACGCTCAGAGTATCTATATTGTGGTGAATACGGTTTCTCATCGCATTGGTGGGACTGCTATGTACCATCTCTGAAATAATTCTTCTTTTAGATGCAGTGCTTGGTTATTTGCTTGCTAAAGAAAATCAATGTAGATTATTTTTTAAGTTAAAAAAAGCTAGATCCTTCATAAAGTCTTAAAAGTCCAGGGCAACACTGACAAAGGAAAACAGGTTAGGCAGACTGAGTTCTAGGGACTTTCTTTCATACTCTGCACTGCAGTGATTTTTCAAATGTTCAGCTTATGGCCACCCGGGGAGAGAGCGGCAAACTCAGGCCACTGCATGGAGGGTGACGCGCAAGCAGGTCCTAGGGGAGCTTTGGGCTCCAGGAGCTCACAGAGAGGAACCAAAGCAAACAGAGGGCAAAGGTGACACGCCTTACAAAAGGACATCATCCTTTCTTTGAGGAGGACTCATTTTCCAGAATCCAACAGAATCCAAAATAAGGAAACTCCAGGAATAGGAAACTGAGTCCCTGTAAGAGACAGATCTTGAATTTCCTGAGTGTAAGATTCCCAAAGAATCACGCTATACCCGCTGCCAAAAACCCATTTCAATTGCCACTTAGATCACCTGCTCGCCCTGATTTAAATGATCTCCCTAAAGTAAGAAAGTAGCAATTTGTTGGCTCCATACATCTTTACATTTTGATATATTAATATACTCAATAAAAGCTCTGGCTGTTAGCAACAAAACACAGGTCAAAACCAAACAAACCAAGGAAAAATACATATTCCCTCAATGTGTTCAGAGTCATTAAAAAGAACAAAATCACTTCATCAAGATTTGTCCCATCAGCACACTTGTCTGTGTTGCCAGTGGCTGGGAGGCGTGTGAGATTTAAAATAGATGCTGGCCATAAGGTAGGCTTTCCCTACAGCAGGGAGGGGAAATAATTCCTGCCTGAGTGCACCCTTTATAACATTGCTCTTTCTGCAATAATCACTCACTTACGGAGGGTGCGCCGTGCAAGGCCCACATCTCAGCCCATTATGTAATTATATGTGTACTCTTCTTCTATGATCACATCTCGGCTAGGTAGTTGGATCAATTATCCTTATTTTTCAGAAAAAGACACTTTTGTACCCAGAAATTCAAGTTCCAGAATCTGCTCTCCTAACTACTTACAGCAGGTAAAAAGTGAAATTATCAAAGGGAAAAAAAGGTGAGAAACCAATTTTTACAGTGTTCAAAAAAAGCCAAATGAATCTCATCGAATATTAGAGTTTAAGTAAATTTGGCAAAGAAAGCTTTAAATATGGCATGACCATTTTACAGTCAGAACAGCTAGCAGGCAAGGATATGGACTATGGAGCTGAACCGGATTTCAATCCCAACTCAGTCCTTTCTCTGTGATCTTAGGTGAAACTTTAATCTCCAGAGAACCTCAATTCGCCCATTCAGAAATAAATAGTCTATGAGCATTTGCACATAGGAAGTGCTACAATTCTCTGAGAACTGTGTTCTCAACTCAGCCGTGCTCCCCCAAATTCATCTGTTCAAGCCCTCACTCCCAATGTGATATGTTTGAGAGAGGACCTTTACTTTTAATAATTGTTTTCATTTTATGAAAAAAAAAATTCCATAACAAAATAAGAGAATAACAGTAGTTAATAGACTGTGTATCAAAGTAGCTACTCAGAGAACAAGGCATGGACAAAAAGATTCTCTTATAAAGAAAAAACAGATAACAGCACAAAACATTTTTTTTAATGAACTAAGAGAAACTAGTAGCATTATGTTATATATTCTGATCCCCAAACATTTCTAATCAGGCCTACTCAGAAACACTGACGTCTGTGAAGTTAAATGACCCACGAGAAACGACCAATTTCCAGCTCCCAAGACCTTCCTGGAGGCCACAGTGTTCACAGCTGCAGGATGACAAAGGTGCGTAAGTCACACAGAATGCCGGTCACCAAGAAAGGACTGTCCAGCTCCACCAGCCCTGGACACACCTCAGAGTCCACAACCTCAAGAATAAGGAGGAACAAGGAAATCCCTGAGCCTGCAGAACTTCCACGGGCCGGCCGATTCCACACCCGCTTCGACCACAACCCTCTAGCAACCCGAGGGCCTTAGGTCCCAGAGGTGTCTGTCCACCTTGCTGCTCCGGGGAACTTCCCCTCTGGCTGTCCCCCTAATAAAGCCCCTCGCTGCTGTCCTGAGGTCATGATCTCTTTCTCTCAGGTATAGTATGTTAAGGGCATAAATGAAACAAATTAGCATAGACACTAAAATATCCTTGAAACAATGAATCAGGTAATTTGGGGAATTATTTGAACTTCTCCCTATTCCTATTTATCTGTCTTTTATTCTGCTCTTTATTTGTATATACAGTATAAATTTTGAGTTTCTCATATAAGAGAAACCATGCGGTATTTAAACTTCGGTGTCTGATTTGTTTCACTTAACATCATGTTCACAAGTTCCATCCTTTGCCTACAAATGCTTCAAGCTGGTCTTTCTTTATGGCAGAATAGTAACCCATTGTGTATCTTTACCACATTTTCTATAGCCATTCATCTATTGATGGACACATAGGCTGTTTCCAAGGTCAACCTCCTGTATTATAAATTGTGCTGCTATAAACACGAGTATGAATGGATCCCTGTAACATGATGACTTTAACTTTTTGGGAAAATACCTAGAAGGGGGATAGCTGGGTCAAACAGAATTTCTATTTTTACTTTTTTGAGGAATCTCTACACCGATTTCCGTAGTCGTTGTACTAGTTTACATTCCCACCAACAATGTAGAAAAGTTGGTTTTTTTTCACCACATTCTCACCTCGTTACTACTAGGTTTTTTTGACTATAGCCATTCTTTTTAGGGTAAGATAGGTATGTCAATGTAGTTTTAATTTGCATTTCTCTAATGGCCAGCAATGTTGAACACTTTTTCATGTATTTATTGGCCATTTGTACTTCTTCTTTTGAGAAATGCCTATTCATTTTGGTTGTTATTTTTTGATTGGGTCTTTTATTTTGGGGAGTCTAATTTTTTTTTTAGTTCTTTATGTACTATAGATGTTATTCGTCTGTACAAGGAAAAACAGGAAAAATTTTTTTCACATCCTTTAGGTTGTCTGTTGGTTATTTCCTTTGCTGTGCAGAAGCTTTTTAATTTGGTATGATCCCATCTGTTGATGGTCAGTATTATTTCTTGTGCCATGGGGTTCGGTTCAGAAAGTCCTGCTTATGCCGCTGTCTTCAAGAGTTTTCCCTATCTTATCTCTCAGCAGATTAAGTGTTTGTTTTACCATTTAAATCTTTGATCCATTTTGATTTTAGCTCATCCATTTTGACCCTTTTTGATCCATTCTGATTTTAGTTTAGTACATGGTGAGAGACACAGGTCTAGACTCAATCTTCTGCATGTAGATGTCCAACTTTCCCAGCACCGTTTATTAAAGAGGCTATCTTTCCTCCAGGCAGGGCCTTTAGAGAGATAACTAAGATTAAATGGAATGACAGGCATGGTATCCAAATCCTTCCGGTTTGGTGCCTTTAGAAGAAGCAGAAGAGTCTCTTTCTGTGCCCGCCCGAGGTACAGAACATGAGAACACAATGAGAAGGTAAGAACAGCCTCACCAAAGACGAACACTGATTCAAGCACAGTGATGATTATACCAGGTTTCCCCCACTCAGGTCAGTTTTGATCAGTCCGTAATGGCACAAGCATGTTCCAGACTTCCGTGTCTCCTGTGCATGAAGAGCTCAGATACGAAGCCACTGAGGGACAAATCACATTGTCAAGTTGGGTAAAATCCTTCCACTCACGTCAGCTCACTGCACTCTTCCTGAGTTAAGTCTGTAGTGCAGACTTCTGCCTGTTGCAGTCATAGTAAAGGAAAATACTACGATAGGTGAATGGCACAGAAATTTTCAAGAGGGCGAGTGCTCTATTGAAAGTAGTAAAGAATCAGAAACTTGACAAAGCCACTCAGAGGAAATTAAATTCTTGTCAGATGAAATCTGAACTGACCAGTATTTTATGTGGTTCAAATATCATTAGTATATCACCAGTAGTAGCACCAGTAGTATAAATATCACCAGTAGTATCACCAGTAGTATAAAAAAATTAAAGTACTATATCAGAAATAGTCATACTTAACTAAGAAGGGTAAATAAATTAAAGAAAACACAAATAATGCATTGAGTAATTGGGGAAGTTGTAGTGGAAAAATACATTTTAACAAAAAGAATGGAAATAGCTTTAGTTGCACTGAATTTCATTTTCATATGGCTGATTTAAAATGTTGCACAAATTGATGATTGGTATGACTTTATTCAAGCAGATAAACAACCAGGAGTATCTTAATATATATTTAGCAAACAGTATCATTTTAACAACCAATAAAACTCATAAGTGATTTACTAAAATGAAAAAAAAAATTCTCTCATGCATGTGCAGTGTGGAAGATAGTTATTTCAGAGACAAAGGGGAAGTCACAGCTGTAACACGCCGGAGAACCACAAGATTCTCAGATAATTAGGCTGATCAGCATTCTAGCATAACAAACCAGTGACATTACATTCTCCATACCAGAGTCTAACACCTTTCAATTCACAAAATTTGTGACTTCAGTTGTTATAAGATTCAGTTTTCATTGTTTTTCATCAAACAAACTTCCAATAGCAATATTCGCCTGTGATCTTGTCAAGTTTTTTTCAAGGAATAAATATTAGAGGCTGAAAATAAAAGCTGAAAAAGCTACTAGCATGTAGTAAGAGATCTGAAAAGGTAAAATTTATTATTTCACAATAAAAACAACAAAAATAGCCAATTAAGTATTTTGCTTCACTTAAGCAAAATCATACTAAAAATACATTAACAAAAAGCAAATATAAGGTTCACGCTAGGTACACTCATGGAACTATCCTTTTGGACTTTGTCACGACAAGGTTAGAAATCTTTTAAAAAGCATCTCTTAAAAAAAAAAGCATCTCTTTTTCAAACCCATAAATAATTAATTTCTATAGCTACCTGCATTCCTGTCAAAAACAAATTGTACTTTTATTTTGTAGTAGAAGCTCAACAACAGACAGTAATTGTTGCTACTGCTGTACACTGGCTAAGAGGGCAGTTGAGTCCTTAAGACTAAAATCACAAGTTTATATTTTATAAGAAAAGTAAATACTAACACTAAAGTTAGCATCATTCTGTAATGCAGTCAATTGTGGAAATAAAGTAACTGCAAGAATGAAGGTTGTGTGGTAAAAACGACAAGCCAAAACAATTCAGCTGAAGTACAGATGCTCAAGTACACATGTACTCTTTTATTGAAATATCTCTTCTAAAAAGAGTTAAATTGGACCTTAAATTATGTGCAATTATCTTGATACTCTACATATATTATTGACAATTGTACATAAAAGTCATTAATCTACAGTGATCGATTCCCAAGAACCTAAAAAGCAGATTTGAGATTGGCCACGGCATTCTGCCGAAAAGCAAACATGTTCAGAAATGAGAGGGCCACGTGGCTCATAATCTATAAATAAGCTGTTCACATGTTGTAGCATAAAAACACATCACTGTCACTGCACTGTGCTGAAGCCCGTTCGGCAGCGAGTGCAGAAGCCTCACTTCAAGCTATGCCTCCTCCGGAGGGGACGTCACCTGCTCTCCGCAGGCGTGAGATGCAGAGCTTAGTACAAAATACAGCAGATTTCCATTTTCCGTATTGACATTCACCCCCATTCAGACTGCCATCCTTGGTGAGCTTCATATGAGAAAGTGAAATGACTAGCATCTTTTTTTCTTTCTGACTCAGATGGAATTTCTCAGAATAGAAGAAAGAAAATGTTTTTCTTTTGTTCCCACTTTGAACCGTGACTTCAAGAATCCACCAGTGATACTTCACATTGTCAGTATTTTCTGCATCTGTACACAGATATGTAAGAGCCTATAGTCAGCATTTTCCACCTACATGGGCAGCTTCTACACACTGCAAAGTCACTGTACCAAGTGACAGTCTTAGGAATGTCCCTGGACTTACATTAGAACAGTTCCTAAAAGTCTTAGAGGAAAAAGATTGCAGGAAAGCTTTGTAACAAATACACAAAAGTGGTGGGGAAAAGTCTTTTAAGTAACAGAAGTATTCTATAGAACACATATCTGTTATTTATAAATTATTTAGAACACATTTTTACTATGTATCAATTATTTAAAAATCTTTGTTTCATGCAAGCTTTCCTTTCTTTCTAGATGATAACCAATTATTTGCCCATAACTGTCAAAGACTAAAATGCTTTAAGAAACAAATTCTATAATTTCAGATAATAACCGGTACCGCTAAGGTTTCTATAGTTACCCATGAAAGGGTCACGACTGTCTGAAATGCAGACACTCTCTCTGATAATTAATTGCATCATGATAGACTGACAACACTTAATGATTAATTAGGCTAAGAACTCAAATCCTTAGCAGGAGGTAAACGCACAGAATTTCATAATGTACTGAACGCCTCCCAGAGAGACACGGAATACAAATAAAGCTAAATTTTAAAATGCAGGTTTGCAAATTCAGTATCACTAATATAAATGTCTCCTTAGGAGTCTCACAGTAGAGGAAATTAGGAATTCTCTGCTTGCCAAATACAGCCAGAGATCACAAGGAAGCCGCCACAAGCCAGATCAACCAGGTTCATTCAAAGCCTTCTTTTATACAAAAGTCATCATTTTCTGCTCTGTCATTCAGTGAAACACAGTTTAGAGGTAAAGTGCAAGCTGGGTAAGTCATCCGCACAGTAATCTTTATTTAGGTTAATAATTCACAGAACATTTTCCTACTTCCTGTCTGATCTCAATAGACAAGAGAATGGAGATTGTGGAACAAGATCAACATGGCCTTGAATGTTGCCTCTCTGTCAAGTATGAACCACAGCGCCCCGGGCTTGCTCGGCAGAGCTCTTCTATCATGCTGCGCCCCCCGTGTCTAACACAGTGATTGGTGGAAAATGAGAAAAGACAAAGGTTATTAGACTTGTTGAGTCCAGTTCTCTCCTGTTTTTGAACTGTCTGATCCAGTCAGATCATCAGAACGTTCCATGTTTGACCACACTACTCTGGTTCTCAAAACACTCTTAAAGTAAATCATGAATTACCATTATATCATCTGGTTCATTCAGAGACATAAGAAGTGGCTAGTTCATAGGCAGCTTTCTAAATCTTGCTAATGATCCACATAGCAGACCAGCTCTGTAAAGCTGTTATTCATTCACCCAGAATACCTTTATTAAAACGCTGCTATGTATCAGACACCACGCTGAGGACTTAGCACGTTAAAATAAAGGTAATAATCCTTGTTCTTGTGGAGCATAATTCACACACACACACACACACACACACACACACACAGAGTTTTGAAGAATGAGAGAAAGAGAACCCAGATCAAGGGTACTGGGAATGCATCTCTGGGGAAGATGAATCAGAGGCATGGAAGGCCACTGGCCCTGTGAAGAGGGCAGGCTGAGGCAGCTCCAGCAGGAAGCCTGAGAGTGCAAAAGGTACACAGAGCCGGGCAGCCCGGGAGGAGGACGGCAAGCCTGGAGACTCTGGTTTGAGATGAGGCTGACAAGGCAGGAAAGGCCCAAAGTCTAAAGCTCCGCATGGCATGCTAAAGATGTGAGTCTTTTTCTTAAAAGGACTAAGAAGTTGGTCAGTGTGCTCAGCAGGAGGACACCACATCCAGAAGATCTTGTGTGAAGGAGACTGGGCAGAAGGCAGGAACGGCAGATTCCAGGACACCAATTGAGAAGATCCTGCAGAACAGTAGGGAGGAGATGGCGGCTTGGACTTGAGAAATGACCTGCAATCAGTAAGAAGGTTTCGCTGCACATCTGAGCATGGCGATCAGCAGGATCTGCGGAGAGCTGCTAGTGGGTGATGAGAAGGGAGGACACCATGGCTGGTTCTTCTGGTGGCTCACCGATTCAGCCACATGATAAACTTCAGACCCCCCCAACACTGTGCTTACTATTACCAGCCAAGTACGAAGGCCTGGTGAGATCTCTACACTCACTCCCATATGCCTCAGGTCTACCTTTCCTCCCCATTTTCAGGCCATTGTCTTGGTGTGAGGCCTTATCAGCACCTCCACTAAATACTCTACATCTCTACATCTTCTCTCAACTCTAATTCAGTCTCTACCTTTTGGCTGGTACTGCTCTTTCCAAAACACAGAAGTGACTGAACTGTTTCACTGCTTCCCAATGATCAACAGAATAAATTTTCACATGATAACATCCAACTTGGTAAGAAATATTTAGTAAAACTCTGTATTTCAATAAAACTGTGAGAAGTAGTATGGGGATGGGATGATGACTCAAGAATATACAGCCACACAAGGTTTCAGCTATCTTCTTCTAAATTAATACAAGTATTCATGTTTCACCCCATCCCCTGCCCAATTTATACAGCAGGCAGGCAGTAGACAGTGTATTAGCCCGAAGTGCGGAGGCCTAGGTACTAGCTAAACATGGTGGTATCTGTCGATGTTCAGCTGAGGTCAAAGAACAAAAACTTGAGCTGCTGACTTTCATTTCAAATGTTTTCTAGCTAAAGTCATTTAGTCACTACTGGGTAAACTGATAATGTTTTGTGCACCTCTTTAAATTTGTCTTCAGGGACTTTGATTCTTCTTTGTCTTCACTAATTTAAAAGTAAACTCTCTCCATAACAGGGATGAACATATTATTGAGTTTATTTATAGTCTCCACTTGGCAAAACTGTTGCCAAGAGTCCATCAAGCATTGTTCAGATAGAATCCTTAAGTTTCCTTCTTATTTCACATGTGGCATTATTAACTGCTTATCTCTCTTTTCCACATCACACACCAACTCCTACTTTACCCATCCCACTGTCCCATCCTCTCTTTGGGATTCCGGGATCTTAGCCTTAGCTAGTTAAATGTTAACATGATTGTCCTTCTCCTGGGCTTAGAATGCCCATGTTAGGGGAAGATGAGAGATAAAGCATCACTTTTCTTGACCTTATACCCCAAATCTCTCAAGTGCTCTATCTGGCACTTTTGGTTCATCTTAGATTCTTACCCTAGTGGTCCTGGCAGTTAGCTGCTCAGGCCCCAAGCAACAGTAAACTACTCATTTCTCTGACCCTAACTATAGGATAGAAGGCAAGTTTTGTTATACAAAAAGTAAAGCTTTATAATTATACTCTGTTTAGGAGGACAAAATGAATCTGTTTAGAAAGCAAATCATAAATACAGTAGTACCTCGCTTTTGTTTGTGAGCCAAACCGAAGCATTTGGCAAAATTGTGTTTTTGTTCACAAACTCTGCATCAGTGACACAATTTCAGCCATCCTTCCCACACAAACACAGATGCATGTGGCCATCTTTTCCTGAATCGTAGAATGAACAAATCTCGTGAATATGGTACCACTGTACTGCACGCAACTCTGCTTCTGAGAAATGGCTGCTTACCTGCTTACAAACTAACTAGAATAAAGAAATATCAAAACTGGCCACCATAGTACCACGAAATGATAAAGATATTCCATCACTAGTAATCTATTCTATGCTCACACTGGTAATTTAAAGAAGACATTGTTCTATTACCTTACCTACGAGGCCAACAAGTTGATCTAGAATCTACTTTTCAATAAATCACCTTCATATTAAAGATCTTAATTAATGCTTGTCATGTTATCAAACCACTCTTACAGACTCTTAAGGTTTTCAATTCCCCTTCTAACTCACTCATGTTAGTCCAAAAGCTAGAAAACATATCAACAACTATAATTACTACCTGAGGAGTATTATTTCAGCAAAATTTCTCAAGAGATTATGTCATTCAATAATATTCTTTACAGAAAAGGTCATAAAAGAGCAGGATTGTTGTTAGGATATCACTAGACTACATATTTGGTTATTGGCAGAAGTTTTTTAGCTACCCAAGCTCCAGAAATTCTATGGTCTGCTGATAAAACAAGTAAAGTAAAAGTAAATTTCTAATAAAAGAGTTGAACATGGCAATGATTCTTCTTACTCCAGCATTCAGGCTTCTGAGAAACACGCTGTCATAAAACCTTCCCCAAGAGAAGAGGAGAAACATGCTAGCCAGAAAGATTTTAAATAGCACGAATTAGCCTTACTAATTTAACCACGTTGTTTATTTGATTTCTCCCCTCAGATGACAAGGAGCTAACAAAGTCTACACATTGAGGGCACCTGCCAGAAACTGAAGCCACAAGAAATAACCAGAAGAGACAGCCAAGAAAGCAGAATTTCTAACACTTTAAATGGGGTGGCGAACAAAGAGGCTTAGAGGCTTCAACAGGCTGTAAGAGCATCACTGTGTTAAGATGGAGAAAATGGGTTCATCACTGAGCACCTGGGCTAAGTCACACTGTAGGCGTCCCCGAGTTAAGATCCCGGGTTTGAGATTTAGAAGTTCCGAGATTCAAATCCAGAGGACTCTACCTCAGTTTTCATAGCCAAGTTAATTACCTTAAATTCTCATTTCCGCAATCCAAAATAAAGACGATTCACTTTATAAAATGATTTGGGGATTATAAAAGATAACATTATGTAAGGTCCAAGGACAGTTTCTATTACATGATTATTGAATTATTACTACTATAATTATTAGTTATACTCATGATGATCAATATTTAATGTAACAGATTGATTGAAAAGAGAAAAATTTAAAACCATCCAAGGTTACCCAAAAAATGTTTTTACACAGTGTACCACATTTCCTCACAGCTCATATATGAGGCTTTTCTTTAATAGTTCCAACTGTTATTATAAACACTGGCTATTAAGTTCTCCAAAAAATTGTCTTCAATAACCAACACAGATTTTAAAACCTTAGAGCTGTAATCCAGAAATTCATGTTATTGACATTTCTGCTTATAACAAGAAAGGAAATTACTCATTTTGTTTTTAAGTGCCACACCATGAAAGCATTTTGAATTTTACTCTGGGATGGGGAAAAAATATTCAATAGTTCTAGGAAGGAGAGAGCATGAATAACTAGTTTCAAGCAAGATGTAGCACAATTTGACAATTAATTTTTTAAAGGGCCGATGTAGCTGGGATGAGGGAGGTGGCACACGGAGAGAGAGAGAATTTAGGAGTGTCGGGCAGGCCCTGGGCCTAGAAGATCATGCCAGCTCAGACCGCTACCCAGGCAAATGGAGTTAAAAGAAATACCTGGCTTTTGGATACATTTCTATGTAAAGAAAACACTCCGTAGGAACTTGTTAAAAAAGAAAGTCATATTTACCTGTTTGCTAAAAAGCCAAGGTATTATTTTTAGACATGTCATTCACTAACCTACCCATATAAATTATATAAATTACAAATCATAACAAATTTTCTTAGAGATGACAGCAAAATCACCTTACTATATAAGTGTATATATGATGTATATAATGAAACAATTAAATTTCCTTCTTTCATGAAGCATCCAAGATGAAGCATCCAAGATTAGAAGGAAAATGAGCTGGTTTCCCACAGATTAAATAGGAAGGTGTATTTCTTCCAAATAGCTGCACCACTCTAGCAGCCACCCATTTATTTTTCAAATTTCTTAGAGATAGCTATAACACATGCTGTTTTATGTAAATCATAGAAAATACAATCATTTTCCATTTATCATATTTCAACGGGAATAGTAATAAATCCGCCATTCACATCATTTATAAAACTCAATATAATTTCATGGAGGTACTGAAATTTCTGCAATTTGCATTTAATTTTTCTATTATTTATCCTAAATCCTATCTGTCTCTTCTTTCTTGAAAATGTGCTTGCCAACTACTCCCTTATGAAAACACAAACTATAAACCATATTCTACTTCCTTTATATTAAATTTGATTGGCTGCTAAGGAGTCAATTCACCTGAAAAAATAAAATGCAATATAAACCTGTTAAAACCACGGGACTTAAAACTGCAAACAGTTAATTATGCCTCCGAATCTTAACACGTTGGGATCAATTCTGATTATACTTGCCTATGAATTACACTTTTTACGAACACTGACTTTCCTTCTGTGCTAGGACTAAGCAAATAACAGTAAATTGGTTACTGTGGTTACAATGCTTGATCTACAGAATAAGAAAACCTTAACTCTTTCAGTACCGACTCCTTCAGAAGGTAAATAACATGTGCTATGCCTTTGTGCTTCTTGAAATATCGTTGTATTTGGTCTCATTTGGTAAAACTCAAAACTAAGTTATGCATAAACAACATTAAGTACTATCATAAGCAAGAATGACTCCAGTGCTTATTAAGCAACTGCCAGCTCTCCATATTCAAAACATTCTTGTTAGAAAGTCACCTTTACTAAGTTGATTTGTTCAGGCAAAGGCAAGGTAAAATAAGCTTCATCAAAAGGGAGCCTTGGACTGGAGATTATTAATGTCGTTTTATAAAAACAAATACCCTGGCAAAGGCTACTGCATAAAATTCTTCGTGTGGTTTTTGCATGCTACGATTACATGTCTCACACAATGAGAACATACTCTTTTATGTAGTCGGTTGATTTTTAAAGCCTCCCTTTAAGTGTCACACACATGAAGTACCACAATTCTTATACACACATGCATCAGGGTCATAAAAATGCAACAACATATAATCATAAACTCCAGAGCTGGGAAAGCGTGTGTTTTCAAAGACACCAGAAAAAGTGTGTCTTTAAATCAAATCCAGCAATTTTAAATCAGTCCATGGCAAACCCTAAGGAAGCATTAAGGCGCAGTATTGTACAGTATGAGTCTCCTCTTATTCGCAGAGGGGCAGCGCTCCCGGAGAGCAGAGCCAGCCACATCATCCCGGGTCTCGAGGGCCTCACACCTCGCCCGCAAGGTGCAGATAATCCGTGGGCTACATGACCACTCCCGACACACACTTACACACAGACACTCCGACTGAGGGACTCAAGACAAAAGACGAAAAATGGAACCCATTTGGAAATGGAAGGGGAAAAATCTATAAATTACTGTAATTACTTTAATAGCCATTTCAGAAAGGATACTAACAAAGGCCTTGTTTCTTCATGCACGCACACATGCCTGCTCAGATCCTTAAGAGGGCCCGGGCTATTCTTATCTACGATTCTTACCTAAAGCTAGCGATTTGCTAAACAATGAGCCTAATTCATATCATTTCAATTCTGTTCTGATTGAACGTTTTTCCCTTTCCCAAGAGAAACATGACAATCTGCAAGTTATTTGTTAGGAAAAGCAGAGCTCAGGCTGCTGTTTGCCAAAACTGCACAAGAGATTAAAAATTTTCTAAACATATCTTGATCAATGGCAAAACAGCTCAGGAGCCCTCCGACGGGCGTTAAGGGCCAGTCAGGTGCTAACGCAGGCAAGGGGGGGGGGCGTCAGTGCAGAGCGGGGCATGAGCTGGTTCTTCCCTGTTAGCGAGTGTGAGTCAGCGTGAGCCACGGAGCTTCTTCCTCAGAGAGTGCAGGGAGATGAAAACCTTGCACAAACTTCTCCCAACACTGTATGTATGCACAGCAGATTTGAAAAAAATCAAGTTGATTGATTTATTGAATGGTAATCATTTCAGATATTTAACCTCATATACTGTCAGAGGACACCGCTGTACTATTTTGAAAGTACAAGCAATGAAAGAGTCCAGACCCTCCTCTAGGTATATGATCATAAAGTTAAATTTCAAACCAAACCTGCAAAGTATCATTTACTTACAACAACTCCTCGTTGGAATTTCAAAATACAGTACATTCCGTTTTTTAAAAAGGCACCTAGCTACTTCATAAGCTTCATAAGCAAGACAGTTTGTTGGTTATTTCCTCTAAAGACTTTATTCTCTTTTAAGCCCGAAGTACAGGCTTCGAAACCTGTACTTCGTTTTTGAAGATGAATATATGCTCAACAATTTCAACAGTGAACTAATTTTCTGTCTCATATTTGTCAAAAAACTAAGACCTTGTTCATGAACATAATATCAAACGAAGTGTAATAATCACAGTACAGTGTGTGTCTACTGCACTGACATCTTTAATAGTACAATATAGAAAAAATATGAAGGAATTTTTCACCAACTGCAAGCCAATGATGGTAGTTACCTTGGACAGTCATCAGAGTAGATGCCAAGTGACTTTTAATGCTTATACTAAGCACTGTTACAATACTTGAATTTTCTGTAATCAGTAGTTAACTTCTTTAATAAGCATGATATTAAGTGTTTTTAAAATAGATGAGTATTATTTAAAATGGTCAATAAGAGCCAGAAAAGTGTTTCTAAGTGTTATCAGATATTGATCAGATAAAACAGAACTTTCATTTCCTTTTCACTGTTCTAATAAACCACTGCTGAATTGCTTTTGCTGTCAATAACATAAAATAAAAATATGGAATTGTGTTATAAGTTGAAACATAATACAAGTGTCAAGTTTGCTAGAAAGAAAACCACAAACTAGCACTGGGGGTAGAATGTTACAATTCATTCTATTTCAAAACATGCCAACTAGTACAGGAAACCATTAATACTAACTGCTTCCTTCATAAGCATTTGATGGTCATACCAATTGCACTAGCTAGACAAGTTCAATGGGCTCTAAATTGCTTAAATTACACTTGGTTTCGTACTCCAGCACATCAAGTACCACTAAATATTTCAACTGTCCTTGTCAAGTGCCTTCTAAGGCAAGGCCTACAGGAGTTACGAAGATTCAGGGCTGTTTCTTCCATTATTCGCTTATAGCCTAAGGGCACCTGACAAACGTTCTACTTCCATTTCCCACAGCCTTTAAACAAAGGAAAATTAAATGGTACTTCTTTCAGGCTATTTTTCTTTATTGCATAGCATAGGAGAAAAGAAAGAAATTAAAATAAGCTGTTTTGAATAAATGATACAATTGAAGGGATTTGGAAATGACGAATGCCCTGGACCATGCGGAACAAAGTCGACACAATTCCCCTTTTTACAGTCAGGGAATGTGAATATAGAGGCGGCATGGTCAGACAACTGAGAAAAGACTAGGTTAAGATCAGAAATCCGAGTTCTTTAATCTAACGAACACCTTCAGTAAAGGCCTAAAAGCCTAAAAGTATCCTGCAAAACTTGCTTAGATTGTGGTCTCCACTGTGCAGAGCCCGTGAGTCGTGAGTCTTGAATGAGACTTAGTATTTATCTTTCAAACAAGTTTCCTGCTGATGCTGATGCTGCTGCTCTGGCAGCCAGTGTGAGAGTGTGAGAAGTGCCGCTCGGTAGGGACAGGTTTCCGCACCCTCTTCTTCCTCACAGTCGAACCGGCTAGTTACTACAGAGCTCAGCGACAGCCAGTCTCCACAGAGCTCTCGGGCTCTGTAACCCAGAAAATGATGCAGATGACCTTCAAATCCATCCCTGTCCTCCTCCCACAAAGCCCCACTGGAATATTAAGTAGAATCGCATGTAAGACATAAGCACTTCCTAGATTAATGAAAATAAGACATTCTCAAAAATTCAAATAGTCTATGACCCAGGTAGGTAATAAAAAAGCTACCAGTGTAACGTACCTGAGAGAAGATGACAGTAATAATGGCAGTTCCAGAATGTCTGTCTCATCCAAAATATTACAAATTTAAATTAAGACTCCATCACTCACACGCACACACTCATACACCCACACTCACACAGCTGCATGCCAAATTCAAGCTAACCATGGAAGAAAAGTTAACCAACAAGAATACACATTATCTTTTCACAATTAAAGTACACATATATAAACAAGAATACTTGGTCTGGTGCATATTATTGCACATTTCAGCAGGCCCTTGAGAATCAATATTTAAGCTGAGGTATTATCCTTGACAGTGCGGCCAATATTCTTCAGGGGTCACTGTCTGCCATGATGTGCACGTGAAATATCTTTTAAGAAAAAGTCTGGGCTACACATCAATCAGTAATTTCTTTTATTGAAAGTAGAAATGTATTATTTATCTCCTTTTAAAAATAAGTTCATAAAGTTCTACAATGTTTTTCAAGTCAATTTTACTTCTTTAAGATTAATTTTCTCCAGTTCAATGGAAATCATTTTAGTATCTGTTGTGAAAAAAAAAATCAAAACACCCTGCATTTTGGAGAGTTTTCAGTCTTTTGCTAATCCAGCCAGGAAACCAACTTACTCAGGTGAAGTTGCCTATGTGTCATCCTTGAAAAATTCGTTTACACAAAATATTCAGACACCACAGTCAAAACTTTAATCTGTAAAACTAAATCAAAGGAACCAACACTGAGTAAACTCAGTCTGCATATGGTAGCTTCAGGGAGGAAATACATTGGCCTGTGCCTTAGGTAAATCAGATTTACCTAGAGAGAGGAGCGATAGTGTTGTGGACAGTGAACAGTAGTTTACAACGCCCCAGTAGGTGAATCCAGGGATTCACGTTTAGGAAGAAATCACACATCCATGCTACAAGGTCGCATAGAATGAAAGGCAATGGCAAATGCAGGGAACATAACTGCCAACTAAAGAAAGAACAGCTTAGTTGATGGCTAATTCTACTAATCAGTGTATTAAAGAAAGTGTAGAACAGTAACAACAATAACAAATGGGGAAAAGTCATTCCCTAACTGAAAACATCAAAGGAAATAAAACTCCAACTTCCACATTGCTATAATTGATGTCTTAAAAAATTACTGTACAACTTATTCTCAATTCAATACACACATTTATCTATAGGTGAGTCAGGCCTTCATTTTAAATTTACTTTTATTTTAATATTAATCCTTCTACATGAGTTTCTATAAATTTGATCGACTTATAGAAAAGCATTTTCTAATTAAAAAATAAAGAAAATGATGGACTCAATGCCAAGATGGCACAGTGTCCTCAGACATCAAGGAGGATGAGAGGATCTAGCTCAGGCAGACAGAATAAACGAGCGCTGCTTCATATGGATCTCATAGCACTCGGGCCACATATGGAATACACATTAGGAGTGTGCCACATGCCACATTCATGTTTCAGAACATTATACATTTTAAAACAGGGCTTATTACTTGTCAGATAAATTTATATTTTACACACCTTTCATTGAAGCTGAAATAAGGGAAAATGTATTGAGTTGTATATAAAAACCAGATGAGCATTCAGATTCTTAAGTCTTATACACAAAGGTTATAAAAATCGTAATATAGCTAAACTCTGATAAAGTAACTAAGATATCATGGTAAGAAATCACACTTTAAAGAAAGTATAAAAATCTGTCCTTCGTAGTGCTTACATGGACATGCAAGGCACCATAAAGAAAGAAAAACTAGAGATGAGTTTAATAAATGAGAGAACATGGCCAGCCTAGAAGGGGACACACATGTCCAAACTCTCTCTTGTTTCTAACTCCTCAAAAGTCACACAAATAAAGGACTCCTCAGTGACCTAGGCAGCTTTGCCTTGGTGACTATTCTTTCAGCAAGAACACTGAATGGTGTGCTCTTGTGTGATCGAAAGGATAATTATTCTAGTAGTATCACATTATTCTAGTAAGGATCAGAATATGTGGTGATTCTCATTATTAGCTACTGGAACATCCTGAAGCCCAAAGTCACAGAAGACAAGAGAATGTGAAGGTAAATTCTTTAGAATCTGTATCTGCTGATGAAACTTCAACCTCACGAAAGTCACTTTTGTCCATACAATGATGATAGACTTTGGAGTCAGGTCTGCATCCCAGCTCTGTCCTCCACACATGGTGCCATCACCGGCCATGTTGCTTAATCTGTTGTAGGCTTACTCTCCTCAGATGTAAAATATGATAACAACACTTCAAGGTGCTGTAGAGATTAAATAAAAGAAAATCTATAAAATGTCTAATACAAATACTAAACATAAAATATAGTTGATAAATTTGGGAGGCACTTGGAGGCTCTTCTACAACACTTAGAGTGAAAGGTGCTTGCAGAGGAGTAAGTACCTCTGAATACAAAGACAGTAACTGATTGGTCACCTTCAGTTCCCTGATTCCACATGAAGAGTACAACTTCATTGGCCTCAACGATGGATGACAGACGTTTTAAAAGGAGAGATGTTCTGTATCCCACTACTCTCTTTCATATATTAAAAGTAAACAATTTCCTACTAATATATGCTAATGCAGTAAATATTCCCTAGGTCCTAAAGAGCATAAAACTCTCCATACTGTCTGTGATTCTCAAAAAATGGCAACATAGTTAGGAGAGATTAGTTTAATAATGAACCAGAAAAATGTATTTGCCTCAAAGTGAAAGGTTCCAAAAAGTTGAAACTTCCTTATTAATAAAACAGTTTCAATATATTAAAAGAAAAACTATACAGGCCAGAAATGAAATATGATTCATAAAGTCATGATTTTTTAATCACAATATAATAAAATACTGCTCCATGCCAGTTTTTCATTATATAAGTTATAATTTCCACTGTCTTTTTAAACTATTCCACTATGTGTCAGACTTGTTTTTACTAGTCATTTATTACTTTGTGTACAAGTAGAAACCACTAAAAATCAACATAAGCAAAGACACCTTCATCATAGTCCCAACGTGAAAGTTATTTACGTGTACATCGTCTCTTCATACCATTTTTTCTACTGAAAATTTGTGTGATCTTCAAATGTGATACAGCCCACTAAGGCTAAAATACTGTACAGGCCTCATTTCTACCACTTCATTAGGATTTTAAAAATGTATATGATAACTAGTACAGACTTTATCTACTTTTATAAGAGTTTGTTTTAAAAGTGGCATCATAGAGTATTTAAATTATATATCATATTTGTAACTAAATAACAAAAGTAGAAATGTTATAGTCTATTCCATAATTGAGTAAATTTTATCATTCTAACAGTTTTAGGTAGTTTTCCATATGCATTAGACTCCTGATATCTGTGGAGGGTAAAGAGATGAAATAGATCATTGTAGTAGGTCACAGAAGCAATGATAATGGCCTAAACTGAAGCAAACCAAAAAACAAACAAAAAAAAACAACTGGTTAAAATCCAGTGCAGACGAGGCTGTGGGAAAATGGGGAGTCTTAAAAAGTCGTATGGGAATATAAAATGAGTAGCATTTTTAAAGACACTCTGACATGGCTATCAAAATTCAAGGGCACAAACTGTAAGGCCCAACAATTTCCTTGCTAGTAACTTACACATTTACATGGATATGCTGGACATAATAGTTAAACAGAATGTACATAAGACTAAAAGAGAATCACTGAGGTAAATTATAGTATAACCACTTCTAGATATTTTAAAGTACAGTATATTCTGATATACGCTAAAACTTTTCTGGAATAATAAACAAGAATGGACAAATAGCTTCCTCTGTGGAAAGAAACTGTGGGTGGGTCATGGAAGGAAATTCTCTTTTTTCCCCCTCTACTTAGCTGAAAAGTGTTAATTTACCAAGTACATATGTATGTACAAATGTATAAAACATTTTGGAATAAGTTAACATCACAAAAACATTACAGGTATGGTCAAGCACAGATATACAAGTCAATGAATTTAAATTTTACTTTTGTGTCCTAAACTGGAATCAAAAAGAATATGTGAATTAATCATTTGAATAATTGCAGCCATGAAGAATTACTTGAAAAAACTGCGAGGAGAAAGACTGGCAATCAGAAAGAAAAATCTGCCTTTTAACTAAGAAATTAGGAAGACACCTGCTCTAACTGGGAAATACAGAAAGGGTAAGATTCAAAGAGTTCAGAGCCACAAAGCAGGCACAGGAGGACGACAAGTCCACAGGAGACATGACTAGGGAATAGGGACGTCAGAAAAGGGAAACTGGAGAACTCAGATAAGACGAGTCCATAAGAAATATTTACTGTCACTGGAGAAAACTCAGAACTATTTTAGAGTTCTGAGAAGGGAAAAATATGACTGAGTTGATACCTCAGTCAGAGGAAAATATTCTTGGAGCAAGTGGAAAACGCCACAATCTGGGATCCCAATAAAAGTCATGAAGAAGGCCATGTGTGATCCTTTATTCACTGCACATCCAAACAAGCATTTTATCTCTAAGAGTGATGCCCAACGAAAGACACGGCTTTTCTCCCTCAGGGCAGTCTCAAGAGAAACAGACCGCTAAAACGGTGATTCCCAACCTTGTCCCCTGACCAGCCGGAGGGGCCCTGGAGGATGCGACGTCATGTGAGGGGAAACCAAGAGCCCCCAGTAAGGCAGGCCGAACGGCGGTGCAGCAACGCCAGTGAAACCACGTGGAACCAGAAGGCACCCACAGCTGTCTTAAGCAGGGAAGTTTATTGCTTGTTACCCAACAGATAACCGCAGCCGCTAATACCCGAAGCCTTCCCGTGGAGTCTCAAAAAGCACACAGGCCCAGCACGCCTCCCTGACGTTTCACAGGCGCGATTCTGTTGTTTCTCCGAATTCATAACGTTCCTCTCCGCACATTTTACTGATCATCTGGCTAGAACAGAAGTTCTCCAAGCTCAGGGCTCTGTGGACTAGCTACTGAGCATCCGATGTACACAGATGCCAATCTCTCATTAATCAAAAGAAGAGTCGTTTGGATTTTAAATAACAGTTACGAGATGAAATTAAAACTATACTTGTGTCAATGGGAGATGGTTTGCTTCTGGCGGTTCTCACCAGGGCATGTTCACGTGATGTAGCTCGAGATTAGATTCTCCAAATGCATTCGGTTCACTGCCTTACTCTACTCTCCTGGGTCAGAGAGTCCTTCTCTACTGTCACAGGCTGTCGGGACCGACAGCAACTGCCAGGGGCCCTCTGAGAGTAAGCGGGATTTGGAACATCTGAGAATTACGGGGGGATTTCTCTGTCACTCTGTTTACTTTTGGTGAAAACCTATCACATTTCTGGTTAGGTTGACCCCTTCTCTCAACTTAAAAAAAACTCATTTTTATATGCTGCTGCATCTTTTGTACTCACTTTTAAATATGCCGCTCAATTTCCTTTTCCACTAGAATCATCAAATATTCATAAGAAAAAAATTTGAATACGCTGGTCCAATCAAATGATTTTGTCAGATTTTTCCAACCTCCCATAACTTTCCATTTTAAACACTGTGATACTCAATCATGGAAAATTCAGGACTAAGCTACTGAACACGTTAAGCACCACAGACAAACCCCGTGATGGTTAATCTTGGCAGTTTGACTGCACCAAGAGACACCTAGCAGCATGTTAGTAAAGTGCTCTTCTGGTGGATATTTAGGGCTGTTTCCAGAGATGACTGGCATTATGCCAGCAAACTGTGGGGGGAAGCCCACCCCGACTGTGGGTGGAACTGGCCAATAGTCCACTGCCCAGGTGGAAAGAAAGGGAAGAAGAAGGAAATCAGCTTACAATTATTTAGAGGCCCATTCTCCACAAACTTGGGCATGTGCTTCTGGTGCTACTGCCATCAACTGTGGACAACAGGTGCACATTCGTCAGGCTCATACAGTGTGTATATATAGACACACACACACACACATATGCACATAGATACACACATACATATATACACATGTACATATACACATATATACATACTCACATATGTACATACAGATACATATATATACATCTACACACATATATGTACATATAGATACACATATATACACATATACGTGTGTGTGCATGTGTATATATGCACACACACATACATATGCACAAACACATACGTATGTGTGCATATGTATGTACAAACAACAACCAGGCAAGCCACTTGAAATAATACACTTGCAAATAAATGAAGCTGCTGCCCACTGAACAATGGTTTTGTTCCACATTTCAGATAAACTTGTTTGGGTCCCTTGTCACCGGACAACCAACTGGCATTATTCAGTGAGAAAAATGCAGGGCGGGGATTTAGCTCAGCGATTAGAGTGTTTGCTTTGCAAGCACAAGGCCCTGAGTTTGATCCCCAGCACCAAAAAAAAAAAAAAAAAAAGAGAGAGAGAGAGAGAGAAGAATGCAGTCTTGTATTTCTTTGTGCACTAAGATATGCCTTCAATGATTCCAATTCAATTCTTGTACAATTTTCATTACTTTCTTCAACCCCGAATCATGACTAGGAGGTAGTAGGTGTATCATTAACTAGCAAGTGCTCTTAGAGCAAAGCAGGAGATGGAGCAGCAGGTGGGTAAACTCTTATTTACAAGGCAGCGCTGCCCTTGTCCTCATCAAGGGCTGTTTCACTCTCAATAGATCTAATCTGTTATGTCTGCACCCTTATTCTCAAGACAATCCCTCCTTTTCCTGTCCTAAATGATGAACAGTGCTGAGAGTCAAACACTTCTTTCTCATTAGAACATGTGTTAAATTAAGATAAATACTTTTTCCCTCTGTAACCACAATATTTCCAGTTTCTGAAATAGTTCTCGACATTGAGTAGGGCCATGAAAAAATACTTGCTGAACAAATAAATGTATGCATGTATTTTATATATTCCAAACTGGTTCAGTTTCTACACCTCAGTTCTTTTGTTTAACTGGCAACAAACGGTTAGTTCATGAAAAGTTAGTACACAAAACATTGATGGCCACTAATATGTGATGTGTCATTTAGCAGAAAGTGTCATTTAACAAAGGGTTTTCTCAATAATTAATCTGCTTCCCCTCTACACACATTTGTCATCAATGTTTGAGCTGGCTGACAAGCTTCTCAGTAGTAGTGTGACTTATGTCACAGACAAGATTGAAATTCTGAATGATGTCTCCAGAGTTTTAATCTCTACCTTAAGGGGGAAAAGAGGATCATCAATCCCACACTGGAAGCCTCATTTTGACAGCTTCCTAACAGGTGATTTGGGGTCAATGGATCATCAGTCCAATAACGCCCGAATGCAGGTGTTCACTGCCATACATGTTGCCCGCGTTTCCTCATGCAGAAATTTCTGCTAAATGATCACACCAGCCAAGTCTGTGTGGTCAACTCTTGCCAGTTTAATTCAGTACCTGACCTGCAGTCCTGATGCTAATATTTTAATTCCACTTTTGTCATTTAATTAATCACTTTGGAGACATCAATCCAGTTTTGTGTGCACGTGAATTATAATCACACAATGGTAATGACAGACATTGAATATTTAAACATGTAAATCACATGCAAATACTATAAAATGTTTTGGCAAAGAACCTACACCTTAATTGAGAAAAACAGAGAAACCTATCTTCACAATGCAATGAGATTTATGCTATTGTGTTCTAATATTCTCTCTTCAATCCTCAGTAATAAAACTGTCACTTTGAACCAAACAGTTCTCCTTCCTCAGATGAAACGGCACATTTTCCATGCTCCTTTGAAGCTCAGTTTGGCCTCTTAAAGTTGTGGTCACCGAGCTATAAGCCATTGGTCGTACGTGGCTTCTAAAACTCGCTCTTAAAGTAGAGGGTCATCCGCTTCTATCATCCTGGCTAGAATCCAAACATGACGCGTTGAGCATCTGTCTCAGCCTGATTAAACCTGTGAGAACAAAGAAAAACTAGCCTACCGGCCTAGAAAGGTGTTGGCTATCTACAGGTTTTATTTAAATACAACTGAAAGAACAAGTTGCTGCTAGTTTAAGTCTTTGCTACCTTTAAGGTTTCCAGTTATTTGCACCCAAATATATTCCTAACTATATTAAAATGTTAATATTTTCTGAAAATAATAATTTCATAATAGTGAGGACGGTAGGTGACACCTACATAGAACTTACTGTGTATCAGACATTGCTGTGTTTGACCTTTAATAACTCACTGATCTTCACTTCCTGGCCTTCTAGTACACTCCATCTGCAGACCATGGTGCTGAGGCGCTGGCTCAGAATCACAAAGCCACAGGGAGGTATCGCCCAGATTTGAACTCAGGAAAATGGCGTCTGATTTCTCTGCCTTATTGACTGTGGGTCTATTCCCACTTACAAGGATTTATGAATGTATACATTATACATCTCTCATAATTGATGCTCTTTCATCTCTGTGGAATGCATATGAACAAAGTTGTCTCAATAGTCTCTTTACGCCCACCAACCATACTACCCGTAAGGATTCGCAGAGTGATACGGGATCACAAAAGTCCATGGACCCTATTTTGAAATTCACAAATCCTGCTTTTTTTTTTTTTTTTAACGACAATGGAATTTTCTTATAGTGGCACTGCTGCCCAGAGGCTGCTGTCCCTGCCAGGATCCCAGCAGGGGAGCAGAAAGCTACAGTAACTTTATAGACGCCTGTGTCCGCGTGGTCCCCACACTGACACGGCGTGGGCTGAGGCTTGTCCTCAGCACACACACGGCAGTCTACTCAGCCTCGCACGGCCCGCAAGTTTTACGAGACTGTACGCTGCTCACGGTTGAGTGCCCGTGCACAGTGTGGACCGGACACAAGTGTGACCTTCATTCTTCAACACTCAGTACGCACCTGGAGTCAATGCTGAACGCTCCTGCACGATCTGACTCTAGAGAAAGCATTTATTGTATGCTGCACTGTATTGCGTGCTGCAGTAGAATCAAAGGCCATCAGACCAGAATCAGGTTTCAGGTTTTGATTTAACCCAAATTTGTTCATTTTACAGATGAGAAAACTCAGGTACAGAGGGCTTTATTTATCTGCTCAGAATCACACGGCCATTGCTTGACACAGCTCGGGGCAGGCCGGGGGGTTTCTATTGAGCATCAGGGAGAGACTGGGGCTTTCTGTTTGCTTCAGCCTACCGCCCTTTCTCAGCTCTAAGATGTAGAGCTGATGGACGAGCCAGGATACATCTCGTAACTAGACGCAATATTTTTGGTTATAATTTTATAAAACCTTGTAACTTTGTATTATGAATCATTCATCATACCATATTTAGTAAAAAACACTTCAATACTTTTGGGGTCATCTAGATATAATGTGCAATTAAAGAGATTTTTTTTTAAATACAGTATTTCCAGCCTACAAAATTTTAGGAATAAAAACTACCACATTTTAAATAAAAATTTCTCACTTTGTGAGAGATCTAAAATCTCATTTAATGATGATTTCTCTTGAAAACCTACAAGCAGGAAAACAAGCTAGCAGTTTGACTGTTTCATACAACTCCATTTTGTACTTCTGTATTCCTATACAGATCTAAAATACTGAATAGAACTTTTGAGTTTATCCAAAGTTATCCAACAATTTCAAAGAGTTTCAAAAATATATCATTTCCAAATTTTATACATTGAATAAGTGATAACAACTTGCATTTTGATCTTCAATCCAGTAGCACAAAATGTGTTATTCATACAAAATTCACCTCGATGGCGTACTATAGAAGGGTTCTAGATGGTTTGCTTCCATTTAAGGCCAGGAAGAGCCCATAACTAAAGCTTCACGCATCAGAACTGCATGCAGCTGAACACAATAAAGATGCTAACAGGGAACGGGAGATAGACCATTTTTTTATAAATTATACCCATTCCAAAACATTTGGTGCTGACTTATGGATTGAGATGTATAAAATTAGAAATTAAAGGATCAACGAGAATAGGATTGAATTGAAGAAAGCAGAGTAGTAGTTCTTTTCAGACTTGATTTGGACAAATTGCACCACTGGAATAACGAATATAGCTCTGAGTTTACTGATATCTAAGTAAAAATGAAAATAGATTGGGTTCCACAGTTCTAATTTTCTGTTAAGGAATAAACATCTGGTTTATAAAGATACCTAGTATCAATATAACCAAAGGCATTGAGCCCATTTCCAAAATCCACACTTTGCAAGATAGACTTTATTTCTGAATATACTAAAATTAGTGCATTTTCTAAATGTCCTATGCTATTGTAATTCCACAATGTAACTTTCAATTCTAAGTCAGTGATGACATTTCTTCAGCAATAATATAATAGAGATATTTTGCTTGCTGCTGTGTTAACAGTACTTAAACCACGGGAAAATCTAATGAATTTTCATGCATATTCATTTCTCAGCAGCTCTATTTTCAGTAACGTTCACCAAGTGTTAGATTTTGGTCAACCCATAATTGAGCAACTAAATAACATATACTCAACCAGTTTCATTTGAAGGTCTCAAGTATAGATAAATGCTTTGGAAACCAAGAGTGAAGAAGGTAAGGTGGAAATTCTCATATGGATGTAAATTCCTCTTTCATTTGGGGGTGAGGGCTGATAAGTAACTTTGGAGGCTACTTCATGCCCACAAGAAGAGACAGTATTCCTCCTTTATAGGGGAAAAGTAGTATTTAACTTGAGGTTAGTGCAAATTAAGCAGAAGGGCTTCTCCTGCCAGAGATCCTTTCAGGGCCACTCGAAGGAATTCAACCCTTTGTCTTAGAGGCTTTGTAAATTTCCAAAGAAATAGATTTTTTCTTAAAGAATCCCACCCCCAAATTATATATGCTTTGCAGCCATCAAACTTAGACATGGCTCCACTTGCCTCCCTTAAGATAGTCAGTCATCTCAAATTTTTGTAATGGTGATTAGCCAAGAGCCCAAATATCAACCCAAAACAAAAACAAAATAAAACAACACTGCTTCTGTCTTCCTTCAGAAGGTTGCCTTGGTATCAATTCCTTTTATTATGATTCTCTCCTACCTCTTGCTGACAGGTAGCAGCAGTTTTAATAAAATTCATAGGATGATAGAAAAAAAAAGAATATTAACTTTTCCACAGGCAAACAATATAACCTTGTTTTTATGTAAAATTCAACCTTCAGAAAATGGTAAGAGCTGTCTCAATATAGTGTTTGCCTATGGTGAAATTGTAGAATAAGCATGGTCTATGAAGTCTTTTTAAATCTCAAGCCTCTCTAAGAGTTACCCAGATTACATTATTTCAATGTATTATACAAACATTTTCCCAATTAAAAATAATTTGATAATTTATAAAAGTCAAAACTGTTCCTCTGTAAAACACTTAGTGTGGGAAAATAATAGTATTTATCTGTCTTTAGTGAAGCAAATTAGCAGCTATAATTCCTCCTCTTTATTAGAAAATGAGGTGGCATTATTCGTGTTTTAAATGAATAAGAAAGTATTTCTCTGGATCAGAGATTGAGCACCATTTTTCAATTCTAAACTCTAAAGTGATAATGTTATACTTCCAAATGACACTAAAAACTTTAATTATTGGGATGTAGCACCTTCTTATTAAATCTAGTGTCATATGGGTAAAAAAAAAAAATTCACATCAGAAAGTTTTTCAAAGCTACATCTATTAACTCCTCTGTGTGTATCATAGTTGAGCCGAACTTTGAAAAACAACTCTATATCAAAGCTCTTTTTCTTTCACACATTGCAGCCCAATTAGAGACAAGACAGATGAGTGTTAACAAGATAGTTAATTTTAGAAAATATATGCAAAAAAGCCAAATGTTTTTAATTACTTTAATATTTTCCACATGTAGAATTCAATCCTATTAGGCATTAAAACAATGTCTAACAAAGAAAAATCCAAGCTATCAGCATTCCATATGAGGTGATCAGCTGGACACAAATTAATATTTGTGTTCTTGAGACGTCTTCTACTAGCTACTTGTGGAGAAGTATCCTATTATAATCTCCTCAAACACAGCTAACCTACATGGTGTTTGCAGGTGTGAACAGGAAGTCCTTATAGCTCTTTAGGTTCTCTTCTAACCACACCAAGAACCATGGGAAAATATAACTGAGATCTCTTTGATCTTTCTTTTTTTTTTTCTTATGTTTTCTAGAATGACTTTTTTAGAATAAAAAAGAGATTATATATATTTTATGTTTTTGTTATATCATTTAGTGGGATCCCAAATTGAGGAATGTTGGTAAACTACAATATTTAGCCACTTCTTTGATCACTCTTATTTTCTATAAACTTAGAATATAAGATTTTTTAATATTACTGTAAGACATACTAAAAATAAAAAATTAATAAACATTTCCTGGTGATCAATGCCATATAAAAGAATTGTTGATGCTGTATACTAAAATTATGATCCTAAACCAAAAAAAAAAAAAAAAAAAAGGAAAGTCCCTCGATACTTGGGAGGTGAAGACATTAAAATGAGCTCTTTAGTTCAATATCCTTAGAAACCATGTTTTTAAAATGCTGTAACTAATCTAGAAATTCTTCATTTTCTTTCAAACAGCCCTTGGTGGTACTACCCTTTTAGAGGCTATCATCTTGGCACTTGTGTGACTGAGATAATTAACAGATCGGACTGGAGGAGACAAATCTCTCTACAAAATTTTAGAATATTGATTAATTGTGACAAAAGTTATAAAAGTCTACTTTTGATATTATCAGGCAAAAGGAGTTTGGTTCAAGACATGAAATCCTAAGCACGCAAATGATCAAGTTTGCCAGGAACAAGATGGCCTCCCAACAAAAGGAAAGGGGTCTTGTCAGATTTGCCTGAGGACCCACTTTCAAAACTCAGCTTGCTATTGAGGGTCGGGGATATGGAAAATAAATAAATCTTCTGAAAAACAATTTGGCTTTTTCCTAATTTGGACTGTTGTATTATATTTCTAAATTATCATCCAATTTCCTTTTATAACATATCTGTAGTTCTGAGTGTGGGTTCTTTCCAACAATCATCAACATCACTTGGGATCTTGCTAGAAATATAGTGCCCAAGCTGCACTCAAGATCTGCTGAATCACACAAGGCTGGGTGGGCACAGCACTCTGGGTTTGAACAAGCCATTGAGGGATTTAAATGCCTACTACTTCTGTAGAATTGCTACCCTAAAAATCATGAGATGGGCTAGGTGTGAGAGTGCACACCTGTAACTCCCAGTATGTGGGAGCTGAGGCAGAAAGGTTACGAATTCAAGGAAAGCCTGACTAACTGGGTGTAGAACACTGACTCAAAATAAAATAAATAAAATAAAAGACTTGGGGATGTAGCTGAGTGGCAGAGTGCTCGCCTAGGACATGCAAGGTCTTGGTTCAATTCTTACTGCCTCCCCTCAGACACACATAAAACAGATCTCGCATCCTGAAAACAAACCTTCAAAATTGGCAATTAACAATTTGGAAAATGTGATGTAAATTTCAAAATGTTTTTCAATTAAAACCACAAGTTTGGGGTTTTCTTTGCCTCGGTCCAGCTTGAACCAGATTAGACAAGACCTTCCACTGGAATGAGATCATTAAAGTTCCCCACTGTGTTTCACAGTGACTGCTCTTCTCCCCAGACCCAGACTGGTGCAAGTAACAGAATGTGTTGCCCAAGTGGAGCCCATCTGAGTCACTCTTCTGGACAGAGAAGGTCTAATTCACCCAAGTCTAGTCTTGAGATAACAGATACTTACACAATTCAGTTGCTTCCATACAGCCATCATTATCAAATCAACTGCAAGGTGAGAAAAGAATGGAACAGACATGCAGAGAAAAAAGACCCAAAATACTTTCTTAATAGCTTTTCATTTTCCCGTGCAAGGGACCATGTTTATGATCCAGGGCCAGTCTTGTTTCTGTTTGACATTCTGCAGCCGAGATTGCCTTAAGCCAGTCTTGTTACTGTACCTAATCACAGCGTCAAAATTCTTCACAGTGAAAGGAATAAGGGCTTCTCACTGCCATCCAGCTACATTTTCCCTTCTGAAATGTGGGCATCCACTGACTCAAGAGCCTTAAGAGAAAGAGCCTGTGGGCGCTCTGAGATGACCACATAGGTGGCTTCTAAGAGCATCAGTAGAAGTAAAAATATAAGGAAATATAAGGTGAAAAACAACCTGAAGGGCCATTCAGGAAGCTACAGGGAGAAGCAATGAGAAGAAAGTCAGAAGCCCTGATGAGTAGGCTAGTAAAGGGCCCAGTAAGTTCTTCCCATTTTTGTATATCACCAGTAAAAGAATATAATAAATTCTTTTCTCTTCCATGTGCATGTGAGAAACCGTACCAGAAAAATGCCATTTACATCCAGGTTTACAACAGGTCATTTCTCAAGATGTATACATATAGTTTATCCCAGTTTAGATCCCTCTCACTTGAAATTAAGTTGAACACTTAAAATACTATAAAATAAAAATAAACTTTAAAACTCCATATGCAATTAAGAATTTTCAAAAAGGAGATCAATATTTAACTACAGAAACATAATGCAAAAAATCAAACTGGAGCAATCGCAAAAATCATCTGAGTCTCTTCCTAACAGAAGTATCTCTTTCAGGAAAATCTTAAACCAAAGCAGAAGTGCCAATATTCATTCACTAGCCAACAGTTAGTGGTTATCTAGTGTGGTACACGGACCCACTAAAAATAACACTTTAAGAAAATACTGAAACTGTGAATAACTCAATTTTTATCCCCTAAAGAAGTCAATAAATAATTTAGAAACAAGTCTAACTTACTCAAACCCATGTTGCTTCCCAAGCTACTGAAAAACAAGAGGTGCAACATGGATAGCACAAAGTCTGAGAGAAAGTTTTTTAAGTGGAAACAATGTAAATGAAATCCTTTACTTGTTCAAATAATGATATAATGTTCTTGAAGAAAGCAACTGATGTCTCTTTTTATAAAAAAAAAACCACTGCTATTAATCTAGCAGTAGTAATGCAACTATATTCTCTGTATTTAACATTATTATACATTACAGGGCTGTAACAGGTAGAATACAATTTCCTAATCAGGTTGGTGATGGTGCAAATCAAGTTAGTGGAAAGTGAGCACTCATCAAAGTGTCATCTTACTTTACTGCAGCAGTGGATTTAAAGAGGGCTCAAAGCAAAGGTCTTGGCTAAAGGGGTCAGCAGAGGACAAGATGTGGACCCTTGGAGGGACACCCCGCTCAAAGCCACATGGCAGAGCACCAGCGTTCACTCTGCCCACTGGGCGTGCTACAGAACTCGGGAGGTCCCGAGGTCCTGGTGCCTCGGCTGTCCACCTTCTCTTCCCTTCCTCCCACCTGGCCATCAGTCTCCAGCACAATGGAGTCCCACTTCATCTACCTGTGTTCATCACTCTGTGGGTTTCTTCATTTCATCTCAAAATCTTGCAGAACAATGGCAGAGACAACACATTCTCTGTTTTTGACATTTACAAATCCGGAAGATATATTTATGGATACTTACATACACATATACCTACATAATGATGCATAACTATTTAAGAGATATATATGTATATATAGCTAGATATAGTTAGCTTACATAAGAAAAATAATACTTGTTCAAAGGAAGGTACAATTTATTCTGAGTGCTGTCACCAATAGCGAAAGGCTCAGACAGTGGTTCTTCAGCTTTGCATTCATTAGTGTTAGTGTCCCCTGCCTGGCCTGTGAGAACACAGACCGTTAGGATCCAGCTTCACAGTTTGTCACTAAGTAGGACCACGATAAGGCCTAAGAATGTGCATGTGTAACAGATTCCCAGGGAATACTGATGTACTTGGCCTGAGCCCCCACTGAAACTTTGGGCTTTAAATGTTAGGATCAGATATTGCTATTTTTCTAGTCTGGAGGTTTGCTGAATCTTGGGGGGAAATGTTTTTTAGGAAAGCCAAACATGCAATAACTCAGAAAAGCTGTGACGGCTGGGAAGCTAGATGGCTTATGTCACCACTAGGAAAGCACTCAAAACTGGCTTTACTGGATGCCAGCTGCCAGGACACATAGAGAGAAGCTACAGTGTCAGCATAGGACAAAACGCAAAATATCACCCTGTCATTGGGGCAGAAATGGAAGAGCAAACAAGAGACTAGGTGAGACTCTTCCTCTTGGATAAGTAAGAATAAACATTATCTTAATCAGTTAAAGGTACTGGGAGACTTATATGGAACTCCAAATTTAGCCAAACCACTAAAACCCTAAAGAAATACCGATCTAGAGTGTAGGTTTTGTTATGAGAGTCAGTGTCCCAGGCGGCTGCTGCAAGCTTCCCACAGGCTCGCAAGCCTTGAAGATCTGGATGTGCAGCGGCGTAATTTTCTCAGGTCACTCGTGAGAGGAAAGACAGATTCAGGATCATCGCATCTTATGTTAGGTAACACAAGAAAACTTTCTTTTCTGTGAGAAAGGCGAGAATGGGGCAAATATAATTTGATTTTATAAAATTAATCGGATCATTTTCTCCTTTCTTTTCTATCACTACCTCAGTATTTCTTTCCTCTTACTTTCAAAAGTTGTTAGCTTCTCCACAAAATTCTAACAGTTCATTAACGATGATACAGGAACATCACACAACCTGCTATATTTAATTATGCTGCAATCTTCCTAGAGTTAAAAAACTATGCATTATTCAAATTGATGCCAATTATTTTGAAATGAAGCAAAATGCTGCTTAGCTATGAATAATATATATGTATGTTATATTTTTCCACCCATCTAAGAGTCCCAATTTTATGATGTGAAAGTTATCATTGCTTTTTCGTTCTAGATGAAACCATAACTTAGAACATCTGCACACATTTTAAGAAAGTTCTATAAAATATCAACTGTCAAACCTGGGAGATAGTGTCGGGACATGTTCCATTTAAAATGCGATGTAAGACTTTCATATTACCATTTCCGTTGCACTAGGAGCCTCGGGCAGGCATGTATGAAATCTGAGTAACCCGAGGTTGCCATGCTCTGAGGAAGCCCAAGGCACGCGGGGAGGCTGCCTGCAGACAAGGTGGCTGATACTGTCAGCTGAATCCAGTCTTTCTGTCATGCCACCCAGAGGCATATGCGAGGAGCCAGAATCCTCCAGAAGATTTTCAGTCCCAGCCTTTGGAGTCACCCAGGAAGGCTGATGTCTTCCTAGCTGAGGTCCCAGACATCATGAGGCAAAGAAAAGGTATCCTACTGTGCTCTGTCTCACTTCCTGCACCACAGAATCCAGAAGTATAATAAAATGATCTTTGATTTGCATTGTATGGTTGAGCTGGTTCGCTAAGAGGAATAGGGAACTGAAGCTTGCTGGGAGTAAAGTTAGGCCTAGATTTTATTAGACACAGAGCAATTTGAAAATAAATGTGGTAAACATCTGAAAAGAATTAAAAATCAGGAAAATGTTTGAAGCTAATACAGAGAAATATCAATTCTTTGTACTAATCCTAAAGAGCATAAACTAATTCTCTTAAAATATTCCTATTTCTACAAGTATTAGGATTACAGTTGAGCTTTTTCTTAGAAAGCAAATACCTGTCCTCTTAAATACTACTATATTATTATAAAGAATAAAAGAAGACATAATAGAGATGATGAATTCATCACTACAAAGAAATATTTTGCCTAGCAAAAATCCAAGTAAGACTTCTCAGAGAATTCTCAGGATAATCCCCGTGATGATTACTTCTGTACAATTGCCCCTCCTTGAGCATGCACATGGGACCTGGGCACATATGATGTCATCTCCATAGTGACTTCATGGTGTGTGACAGAGCTGACCTTAAAATAAAGAGATTGCTTGATAAACCTACTATAATCATATCAACCCTTTAAAAACAGTTTGCTCCTAATAGCAAAACCGGAAGTCAGAGAGAGAGAGAGACAACGCTGCTGCTGAGTTTCTGGATGAGTAAGGGAAGTACAACATCTGCAGACCTTTAGGAACAGCAGGTGACCCCCGGGCAGCAGTCGGCAAGGGTGCAGGGCCTCAGGGCTGCTCATGCTGGATGCAGACTCCGCCAGCAGAGCAACCCAACTCCACGACACAGCCTGGCCGGGCCAGAACGCCGGCCTGGTAAGACCCTACTCAGAGAATCCGACTCAGCCTGCCCAGACTGCTCACTTCCAGAACACAGCTAGGAAACTGGCCTTGCTTTAAAGAAGTTAAGTTTGTGGTAATTTGTTATACAACAATATAAATCGAATATACAAGTCTTTGACTCTAATTAGAGTTTTAATTCTGTGCTTCAACTAGCTGCACTTTTCTATTTAATCTTAACTAATGTGAAAATCAGTTAATCTTTAGATTCTGACACAAAATTAAAATACTCAGGTATCCTGTCCTACATAGCAACATAATTCTTTGCAACTAAGTATTTTATGCTCAAAATAGAATAGGAATGTATCTTTTTGAATGGCCATATCCCTTAAAAACTGAAAGTTTCAGAGTTTCTTGGTTTACAGTAGTTTTTAGATCTCTCTCTCTCCTGGAGGGGATTTATTTTATTTTTTCAGGGTATAGAAGAGTTAAGAGAAGGAAACAAAATGAATGTGCATATAACTTCCGAAGTAAACACTCTGCCACAAATGCTTAATGTGTGAATGAACATTATTCTTTTACTTCTGAAACGAAGTAAGTCGTAGAAAACCTTACACTACCCTAGGTTTGCCCAAAGAATAAGAATGGTCTCTTCATAACTACAATAACTGTACCAAACCCCTCCCAAAAAATTAACAAAATCCTACCTTTTGTAATATTTTCAAATTTTTCCACTATTCTAATTTTCCCTCACATATCTTTTCTAACCCCCCAACCTTAATCCAATGAATTTTCATACATGCTTTTGTAAAAACTTTCAGACTTTAAATCTAGAACAGTTCATCCTGGGTTTTTTGTTTGTTTTGTTTACTGATACAACTTTTTGAAGAATTCAGTCCAACTACCTCATAGAATGTCCTACCTTCCAAATTCAACCAGTCATTTAGAGTGTCATTAAATCTGTCTTTCTATCCCTGGTATTTCTGCAAATTAAAACTTGGATTTCTATTTTAATTTGTTCTAAGTTCAATTCGGACCAGTATTTCACAGGGGTACACAGCAAGAAGCGCACGTTGGGGTCCATCATCCACTGTTGTTAATGTGACCTTTGAGAGCAGGCCTGAGTACAACAAGAAAGGTGCATTTGATCCAAAAAAAGTACTCAATAATTTCTAGCATAATCTTTGGAAATATCACATTCTCTGAAAATCTTTTCAAAGGGTTTTATTAGTCACTGATGATCCTTGATTGATTCAATTAGTACTTTAGGACATAAAGTTTGTAAATCTTGTAATTCCTGATAAGTTTATCAGCTGACAGAGTGTTGAATATTTTCCTTTGTTTTTCTGATCATCTATTTTTTAAGCAGCCCCTTCTCTCCAATACCACTATGGCCTCGTATCGTGCTATATTTTTGAGACAGGTTCTCGCCATGTAGTTCAAACTGGCCTCGAACCCCCCACAATCTTCCTGGCTCAGCCTCCCAAGTGCTGGGATTACAGGTGTGCACCACCATAGCTGGTCTACGGTTTTACTTCAAAACAGTTTTAATGAAGACTAATTCATATATATATAATAAAATTCACCTATTTCATTGGCAAACTTTGAGTTATGACAGATACATACAGTTGTGATCCATCACCATTGTGTATGGTGTAATTTGCTCAATTTGTACCAGCTGATTAACATTCGCATTGTTTCTAGTTCAGGGCTGCACTGAATGGAACTGCTACAATACATACCTGTATGTGTGTGACCAGGGGTTTCATCAGCTATGGGTAAAAACTTAAGAATGAAATGACTGAGTGAAAACAGGTTTAACTTAAGAAAATGTCCAGCTTTTCCAAAATGATTGCACCATTCTGAATTCTGGGTCACCCAGCAATGTGTAAGAGGTCCCGCTGTTCTACACCCTATAAGAGTGACCCTTTAGGGACAAGAGCCCGATCTGCAACCCCAAACCCACTTATTTATTGCAAAGTGCCAACACTGCAATTAGACCCGAATGCTGAGGTTTTAGTTTAGAAAAAGTAACTCATATTTCGCCACCACTGCTCTATACATTCACTAATCCTTGTTATTTTCAGTCTTTTTAACCTTATTTCAATGGTATGCATGTACCATCGTCATTTTTATTAGATTTTCTCTGGCGACTTTAGAGGTTGTATATCTTTTCATGTGCTAATGGATTGCCCGCATATCTTACCTGGTGAAATGTCTATTTACATATTTTACACAACTTTTCAACAGGGCACTTCCTTACACTAACTTGTAAAAGTTATTTGTGTACGGTAGTTACTAGTCCTTTACCAAATGTATGTTTTACACCTATTTCTTCTAGTCTGTAGCTTTCCATTCAGCCTTTTATTATTTTCTTTTAGGGTTCAGATATTGTGAGAAGCATTTGCTTAATGTAAACTTCCAAAGAAAATTTTCTTCAATGTTTCTTCTAGAAACTGTATAGGTCTGTGGCCCATTTCAAATAAGTTTCTTTTTTTTTTCAAATAAATTTGCATACAGAGATATTCCTCTTGTTTTTAGCATCAGTAATTTATTTTTCTATTCTAATGTAAGCATCATCGTGTTTTTACTTACGTAGCTTTACTAAAAGTCTTGAAATTACATTCTGTAAGTACTGTTTTCTTGTTACTTTTGCTTTTTGTCCAAAAATACTTCACTGTTCCAGATTCCTAGTATCTGCATACAAGTTTCAGAATTAACTTATTGTTTTCTATGAAAAAAAAAGTCTTCTTAGTTCTCTTGGGATTTCATTAAAGGTACAGTTCACTTGAGGAAATATTTTAACCGTTTTCTAGGTCAGTATTTTTCATTTCTTTCAGCAGTGTTGTGTAATTTGCAATATACAAATATTTCACATATTTTGCCAATTTTATTTCTAAGTATTTTGTGTTTTTTGACACTATTAGTGGTATTATATAAAGCTATGCATGAAGCTATGATATCAGTTATTAGAGGAACAGATTTAATATAATATTGTGTATATATATATACATATATATATATTTTACAAGGTAGGCTTATAACACCTGCCTGCAGAGTCGGGTGAAAGAATGCAAACGGGCCTCTGCACGCTGGAGAGTTGGAGGATTCAGTGGGAAGCCGAAAGCCTGAAGTTCACCAGAGTCCTGTGCAAGCCCACGTCAGGAAGTTCAACAGTCTGCACTGGAAGCCTGGAAACACATCCAAAGGCCACGGTGAAGATGGGAGCGCCTCCAAAGAAGTAAAACTGAGTCTTCCTTCTTCTTTCCCTTCTTTTTCCACTAGACTACAAGCCTGTTGGTTGGTGCCACCCACACCCAGGGTGGATCTTCTGTCTTTAGCAAGGGCATCATCCAGACACACAAAGAATGTGCTGCACCAATCTGCCAGGTATTTCTTGTGCAAGTTGACACCACAATTAACTATCAAGGCTAGTTATTCAGTGTTTTTCACTTGTTCAATATTCGTATTCTGTTAGACTTTTTTGTTTGTTATGCTCAAAATTCCGAAATTTCACTCATGCAAGTGCTCTCCAGCTAGCTCCCGTTCCTAAATGTGGAAGTGGTTCTACGTTGAAAACAATCTTTGAGTCACTTCAGACTATTTCTCCAATATGCTGCCCTCACGACAAACCTCATTCGGGTTTGTTATCAAATCTTAAGGTAAATATAATCTGTAGAATTAGATTAAAACAGAGTTTTACCTAAACTAAATGTGTTCTCAGGTTTCTTTAAAAATTCCTTAATCTTGAACAGTCCCTAAAGAGAAAACAGGAAAGAAATCTTCACTTTCTCCTTTTGTGAAATGCTGCTTCAATTTCATTGCCTGTTATTGGCTTATTCAGGGTTTTTAAATCTTGGTTCAGTTTTGGTAATTCATATATATCTACGAATCTATCCATTTTTGTCTTAATTTTTTAATTTATTGGTATACAGGATTGCAAAGTAATCTTAATAATTTTTTTTATTTCAGCAGTGTTCATTGTGATTTCAACTTTTTCACTCCTAATTGCATTAATTTGGGTCTTTTCTCTCTTTTTTTTTAAATTGACTAAGAGTTTGTCTTTTGTTTATTATTTCAAAGACCAACTCCTCAATTCATTGAGTCTTTGTAATTTTTTTTGGGGGGGTTCAATTTGGTTTCACTTTTTTGGTTTCTGCTATGATCTTTATAATTTTCTTCCTTTTACTAGCTTTGGTCTTGGATTGTTTGTGTTTTTCTACGTGCATCATTACGTTATTTGGGTTCACTCAGTTTTTGTGATGGGGGCAGTCACAGCTACAAACTTCCTTCTAAGGTCCACTTTCTTTGTTTCCCAAAAGTTCGGGTATGTTGCACCAGGATTATTGTTTAATTCTACAAATTATTTTTTCCTTCATTTTTTTTTGTAACTCATCAAGAGTATATTGTTCAGTTTCCATGCATTTGCACATTTTCTGTGTTTTCTTTCATTGTTGATTTCTAGTTTCATTCATCTATGATTTGATAATATGCAATGTATAATTTCAATTCTTTTAAATTTACCTAAGCTCACTTCATTTGTTAGTATGTGGTCTACTTTGGAGAAAGTTCCATGTGCTGCTGAGAAGAATGTGTGTGCTTTTGTTGGGTGAAACTCTGTAGATATCTATTAAGTACATTTGTTTAAAGGTTTTGTTCAATTCTGATATTTGTTACAGTTTTGTCAAGTTGATCTATTTATTTATGATAGTGGGGTATTGATGTCCCCCACTATAATTGTGTTTATGCTAATCTGGTATTTTATATCCAGTAGTGCTTCTTGTTTTATGGAGCTGGGTGCACCATTGATCGGAACATATATATTAATAATTGTTACCTCTTCCTGTAGGAGTTTTCACTTAACCAGTATGACCTTTTTTTCCTCTTTTGATCAATTTTGGTTTGAAGTCCACTTTATCCAAATATAGGATAGTTACACTTGCTTTTTTTCAGGTTCCCAATGCATGGAATATTGATTTCCATTCTTTGATTTTGACGCTATCAGTTTCTTTCTGGGTTAAATGTGTTTCTTTTATACAGCATACCACTGGATTTTGGTTTCTTGATCCCTTTTTTTTTTTATTTGTATCTTTTGACTGGGGAATTGAGGCATTCACTTTGAGAGTTTTACTGAAATGACTTATTCCTGTCATTGCCTTATTTTCCTGCTGCTGATTCCCATCTCTCCCTCTACCTACTCGCCCTACCTAGCACACTCCTTCTGTTAGGGCATTTGTTACTGGTACCTTATCACCTCTTCCTAAGATGTCCTTCAGAATCTTTTGAAGCACTGGTCTGGTGGTCACAAATTTCTTCAGGTGCTCTTTATCATAAAAATATCATCACCCATCAATTTTGAAAAATATTATTGCAAGATACATCAACAAATTTAGAATTTGTTTTCTTTTGGGGCTTGAAATACTTCACTCCAAGCTCTTTGCCTTCCAGGTTTGTGCTGAGAAGCCTGCTGTCACTCTGATCATTTACCTTTCTAAGTGGTCCATTGCTTTTCTCTAATCACATTTATGACTCTGTTCTTGGGCTGGATTTCCAGGGGTTTTGACAATGATGTATCCTGGGAGCTTCTTTTCTGAATGTGGCTACTTGGTGCTCTATATGCCTTGCTTTTCTGTATATTCCATTCTTTTCCCTTATTTGGAAAGTTTTCTGCTACTATTTCAATAAACAGTAAAATTTATGTCATTTTTGCGGTCTTCCAATTTTTCAATTTTTTAATTGCAATTAATCTTAGATTAGTCTTCTGTATTAGTTACTTTTCTAGAATCAGTGGTTTGCAAGAGAAAAGACTGAATACAGGACAAGTCCAAGTTACAACATTTAGACACACGAGCCAAATTCAAGAAGAGTGCAGAACATCTACCTGTGCACCGGAGACCCTAAAGATCCAGCCAAAGGCTGGGCACCTACAGTCATGTCCTGTGTACATTCATGCCTGCACTAAAAGACTGAAGAACTTTATACTGGGCCCTGGACACAATGCTGGCAGTGGAGATGAAGACCAGAGCTCCCCTGAGGAGAAGAGCAGCCATCCTCAATGACAGCAAGGCCCTGAGCTCCTTCAGTGATGAGAACAGTCGAGTTTCCTTCAGAAGAACCAGCCACAACAGAACTTCTCCTGGGAAACAGCCAGCAGCTATCTTCTGCTCCAGTTCTCCTTTATGCTGTCAGCAAGAATCTTCAGGTGGATCCTCTAGCCCAGAACCCCACTGATTCAGTTCAGCTAGGCTTTCCTGTTCAAGCTGACCACAATAAGTCTAGAACATCTTCTTTGCATTTTTTAGGAACTGTTGTTTCCATTTTTCACATTCTTTTGTTGTTTTTAAGGTATCTCTCATTAATTGGTCACTGACAACAACCCTGTCTTGTAGTTCTTAGAATTTCACAGACTTTATAATCTCTCCAATTTCTATTTGGAGCCTTCTTGGTCTAATGATTTCCCATACATGTTATTCATATTTTGCATCATTTTGTTTAGCTCCTCTAGCTTTTTATTACCATCTCCTGTAGACTCACTATCATTTTTGTTTATTTGGCCCATTATCTGTTTACTTATATCTTCTGAGAGTTTGTCGTATGTTTTATTGATCTGTTTTGTTATCATCCCGGATATCATTTCAAATAATTCTGCTGTCTGGCTTTCGGTTTTCTCTCCTTTGGTGGCCTATGAGTAAGAGTCATAGGCAAAAGCCAAGAGGCATTTTCTTGGCTTGTCTTCCCATGTTTCTATTTTTGGTTTGTTCCTTTGTGTTGAAGCTTGGTGTTGAACTAGAGTGTAAAGGTTTGCTTCTACTATGGGGACCTCTGTGGTTAGTCTGATTTTTAGTGGTGTCCTCTGTGTGTGACTAACTACAGGCTTTTGCCTCTGGCCCAGGATCCAACCACCTCCACTTACTTGGGATGGGAAGTTTCGATGTAGTTGGCGACACAGCATTCCAGTAATGGAATGCAGTATTGTTACTAACCCCAAGGGAATGAGAACCAAGTATTAGCAACAGCTATGTCACTGTGGCTATGGTAATAAAGCCTGCACCAATAATAGCATTAAATACAAACTTAGTATTGACAAACCCAAACAACGAATAGCATACCATGCTTAACCAAGAAAAGAGATCTATAATTATAGTATGAACACTAAGGCAAACAAAATATTGACATACTATTGACTTATACTAAATATCCAGTAAATGGAACAACTTCAATTCTACTAACAATAGACCATTATTCAATAGCAATAGCACCAAATTAACTAGCTTTCTAAGATTTACAATGCTTAGTAGTTATACTAGCAAATATAGAGAAGTTGGGGAACTAGATAATGAAAATAGCAAAATTTGAGAAACTAATCAATGAGATTTAAGAAAGAGAAGGGGAAAATGTGATAGGCAGTCCTATTGCAGAGATAAAGGATGTTGTGCACTCCAGCTCAGAAACGAGGTAATTTTATCACTGTCATTCACACATTCCCCAAAGGTGTGCAACCCAAACTAATGTGGAGATTCTTCAATGACAGCTGAGACTGGAATATTCCATCTGTGTTTAATACAAAGACTACATCTCTTATTCTTAGATAAGATCCCCACAGAATATCACTGTGTAATTTTTTCCTTTGAAAGGTAGTGAGTTTCCCACTAGTTTTTTTTTTCCTAATCCATGCATCTACCTGCAAGATTGCTTGTAGTAGGATGCAGAGGTTTAAGAAACAAAGATGAGAATAATTCTTCAATTTTTAGTTCTAACATCATTTTGAGCCTTGAAAAGCTACATACTAGTTTTGCTACATATGATAAAATGAAACAGTATAGGAAATCTGCTTACAAAGCATTATACCTATGGTATAAGAATTAAGCATTTAAAAACCTAAGGCACAGCCAGCGTGTGTGTGTGTGTGTGTGTGTGTGTGTGTGTGTGTGTGTGTGTATGTGTGTGTATGTGTATGTGTGCATGTGTTCATAAATCTATACATATGAAGAACTCTAGAAAGGGCAATGAAAAGAATAAATGATGATGTACCCCCAAAAAAAGAAAAGGAAGAATCAATAAACACAGGAGTCAGAAACACATAACTACTGATTTTTTTATGTTTTTACTCTGTCAGAGTGAAAAATAGAAGAATACAGTTTTTTTATTTTTTTATTTTACCAAGAACATATATTGGTACATTGTATATATAATGATCACATTTATCATGGTTATTTTGTACCTGTACATGAAGAATACATTTTTTAAAAAAAAATGAGTTACCAAAGGTTAAATTGTCCAAAGCAAGTATATCATAGAAAACATGAGTCATATTTAAATTATAAAAACAATATAAATATAATAGAATACTCTATTAACTTTTTAAAAAGAGACTAAAGCATTTTCCAAATGCCTAATGCTACATGATAAAACAATGCACCTTTCATTTTCTGAAGGTTTATAATTCAATAGCATCTGAAGAAGGTAATTTAAGAAATAATGCTATAGCAAATATATGACTCATATATTAACATTTTGAAACACAGATGATGCTAAGTATCACACTTCAAAATTACAGCATAAAAATGCATCTTTGATGAAGACTTTCATCTATGGCTTTATCAGATTGAGTTTTAGAATTATTCAAATGGGACCCTGGGAAGAAGCCAATTAACACCTTCAGAACCATAATCTTTTAAAAGCTACAGATTGGCAGACTAGATCAAAAAACAGAATCCAACAATCGGTTGCATTCAAGAAACTCATCTAACCCAAAATGATACTCATAAACTAAAAATTAAAGGCTGGAAAACAACATTTCATGCACTGACACACCAAAAAAAAAAAAAAAAAAAAAAAAAAAAAAAAAAAAAAAAAAAAAAAAAAAAAAAAAAAAAAAAAAAAAAAAAAAAAAAAAAAAAAAAAAAAAAAAAGCAAGGGTAGGAATTCTAGTATCAGACATGAAAAACTTCAAGCTAAAACTGCTTAGAAGAAACAAAGAAAGTCAGTACACACTAGTTAAGGGAACAATCCCAAAAGAAGAGATAACAATGATAAATATATACATGGAATACTGGAGCACCCATCTTCATAAAACAAAAACTTCTGGAATTAAAAGATCAAATAAACATTAACACAATCCTAGTAGATTTTAACACCCTACTTTAGCAAAGAGAGAGATCAACTAAACAAAAAACCAACACAGAAATATTAGAGCTGAACCACACCCTTAAACATATGGACTTTATTAATATTCAGAGTATTTCACACCTCTACAAAAGAATGTACATTATTTTCAGCAGCATGTGGTACTTTTTCCAAAATAGATCACACAGTAGCCCATATAGCCTTCTTAAGTAAATACAAAAGTATTGAAATTACCCCATGCATATTATTCAGACCACTGTTCAATGAAAACAGAAATCAAGGACAGAAAAAATTTTACGAAAGGCAAAAAACTCCTGAAAAATCAACAGCATACTCTTAAACAACCAATGGGTCATAGAAGAAATCAAAGAAGAAATTCAAAAATTTCTAGAAATTAATGACAATGATGGTATAACTTACCAAAACCTCTGGGACACTATGAAGGCAGTTCTCAAAGGAAAACTCATCACAATCAAATGCTCACATTAGGAAAACACAGCAAGCGCAAATAAATAACCTGATGAAAAATCTTAAGATGCTTGATGAACGATGACAAATGAAAATTAAGGAGGAATATTGTAAAGATGACAGAAGAAATCAACGAAACTGAGACTAACAGTAAAGCAAAAAAAAAAAAAAAAAAAAAAAAAAAAAAAAAAAAAAAAAAAAAAAAAAAAAAAAAAAAAAAAAAAAAAAAAAAAAAAAAAAAAAGACAACAAAAAAAAAAGAATTGAAGAGCCGGTTGTTTGAAAGAATAAATGAAATAGATAAGATCTTAGCCAGACTCACCAAGAGAAAGATAAAAAAGACTCACATGAGAGTAGTTAGAAATGAAAAAGGTGAAATCATGACAGATACTGTTGAAATACAGAAGATATTTAGTAACTATTTCAAAAATTATATTAAAATAAATTAGCAAACTTTGAAGAAATGGACAGATTCTTTGACACATACAAACTACCAATACTAACACAAGAAGACATAAATATGCTTAACAAACCAAAAACAAGCACAAAAACTGTCATGGAAATAAAGAACCTACCAACTAAAAAAAGTGTAGAACCTGACAGATTCATAGCTGAATTCTATGAAAACTTTAACAGTGTTATATGATCAATACTCCTCCAATTCTTCAAAGAAATTGAAAAGGGGGGAGCATTCCCAAATTCATTCATGGAAGCCAGTATCACTTTAATCCCAAAACTAAAAAATAAAGACCCACTAAAAAGAGAACTATAGTCCAATCTCATTAATGAACATAGATGCAAAAATCCTCAACAAAGTATTAGCAATGTGGCACATTATCAAAAAAAATCATGCATCATAATCAAGTAGGTTTCATCTCAGAGATGCAAGGATGGTTCAATATGTGTAAGTCAGAAAATGTAGTACATCGCATTAACAGAAACAAGGTCAAAAACCATATGATCATATCAATAGATTTAAAAAAAAGGCTTTCAACAAAAATCCAACAACTTTTCACGATAACCACGCCCCAAAAAATAGGAACATAAGGACCATATCTGAATATGATAAAAGCTGTTTATGGCAAGCCAGTAGTCAGCATGATACTAAATGGAGAAAAACTGAAGGCATTCTCCTTAAAATCAGGAAAAAGACAAGGATGTGCACTATCACTTCTATTCAACACAGTATCTGAAGCATTACCCAGAGCAATTAGGCAAGAGAGAGAAATAAAAAGGATACATATAGGAAAGGAAGAACTCAAATTATTATTTGCAGATGATATGATACCCTAAATAGAAGACTCAAAGAACTCCACCAAAAAACTCAGGATTAATAACCAACTTCAGCAAAGTAGAAGGATACAGAATCAAAACAAAGAAAAAAAATCACTAGTATTTGTATATACCAATAATTAACTGGATAAGAAGGAAATTATGAAAGCAATACCATTCACAGTAGCTTCAAGAAAAATGAAATACCTAGGAATTAACCTAACCAAGAAGTGAAGGACCTCTACAAAGAAAACTACAGTACTCTGAAAAAGGAAACTGAAGAAGACATCAAAAAATAGAAAGATGTTCCCTGCTCCTGGATAGGCAGAACCAATATTGTCAAAATAGCTGATGTGGCTTGTACCTAGATGTCTCCCAAAAGCCTCATGCAGTCATAGGTGGGGTGTTTTCAGAGGTGGCTGGATCCAGAGTATGTGATGCTGGGATTAATAGCATGTGATTACTGAATCAATCCACTAATTGATTTGGCACAGCCCTAATCCTGGCAGCCTCGATAAGATATAAGGGGCAGAAAGAAGCTGCTTAGGTCCCTTGCTTACCTTGCTGCCTTCTGCCTGTCTGCCATGCCACCCTGCCTTGGATACAGCCAACTGTGGACTGAAACCTCTACAAACTGTAAGCCAAATAAACTTTTCTTTCCTTAACTTTGAGTATTGGGTATTTTGTCTCACCAACCAGAGAAAAGTAACTAAAATAACGGCCATACTTCCAAAACCCTTACACAGATTCAAGGCAGTTTCAATCAAAATTCCAACAGAATACTTTACAGATCTAGAGAAAATAATCCTAAAATTTGTGTGGAGCCAGAAGAGACGTAAAATAGGAAAAGCTATTTTGGGCAACAGGAGCAAAGCAGGAAGCATAGCAATACCTGACTTAAAGCTATACTACATAGCAATAGTGATTAAAACAACAACACCAACAACAACAACAACAACAACAAACCCACATGGTACTAGAACAAAAACAGTTAACGTGGATCAGTGGAACAGAACTGAGGATACAGAAACCACCCCAGGCATATTCAACTATTCGATCTTTGAGAAAGGGTCCAAAAGTGTAGGTTGGAGGAAAGATAGCCTATTCAACAAGTAGTGTTGGGAAAACTAGTTATCTATTTGGAGAAGGTTGAAGCTGGACTCTTATCTCTCACCATATACTAAGTTAAAATTGAAACAGATTAAAGATCTAAACATTAAAACAGAAACATTAAACCTTGTGGAAGATGAAGTAGGTAAAACTCTTGAAGACATAGGTGTAGGAAAAGATTTTCTAAGCAGAACCTCAATTGTACAGGAAATAACAGCAAGCATCAACAAATGTGGTTATATCAGACTAAAAAGTTTCCATACAGCAAAAGAATCAATTAGCAGTCAACAGACAATTTATAGAATAAGAAAAAAATTTCCCATTTACTCCTCAGACAAAGGACTAATAATATCTAGAAAATACAAAGAACTCAAAAAATGAAACCGCCTATAATTAAAGACCCAGCCAACAAATGGGCAAGAGAAATGAACAGACACTTCATAGACAAAGAAATACAAATGGTCAACAAATACATGAAAAACTGTTCAACATCCTGGCCATTAGAGAAATGCAAATTGAAACAATGCTAACATTCCATCTTACTCTGGAAAGAACGGCAATCATTAAGAAATCAAACAATAGTAAATGCTAGTGAGGCTGTAATGAAAAAGGAACTCTCCTGCATTGTTGACGGGAAAGCAAGCTAGTAAAACCATTACAGAAATGAGTGTGGAGTTTTCTCAAAGAGCTGAAATTAGAAATCCCATTTGACCCAGCTATCCTCTGCTAGATATTTCCCCTGAAGAGCTTAAATCATCATATTGCAGTGATACATACGCAATAGTGTTTATAGCAGCACAACTTACAATAGCTAAATCCCGGAAGCAGCCTGTTAAACCATGAACAGATTACTAAATAAAGAAAATGCGGTGTCTATATACAATGGAATACTATTCGGCTATAAAAGATGACAGACTTGAGACATTTGCAGGAAAATGGGTGCACCTGCAAAATACAATGTTGAGTGAAATAAACCGGACATGCAGGCTTGAACACCACATGGTATCTCTCATGTAAGTCAGACAAAGTACAAAGGAAAAGAATTGTAAAGAATGGATTGAAAAGGAAAAGGGGATGGGTCTCTTGTGATAGGGAAGTGGACTAAGAGAACAAGGAGGAGGGGTGAGAAGGAAGAGAGGGGAAAATAAGTAGAATAAAGATGAGCCATGTTCAGGAACCTCATAATCTCAAAGAATGCAAACATTTTACGCCATAACATGAGATAAGATTAATAATATCAACAAGAATACAACATGGGATAGGGAAACTGGAGGAGGAGGGAGGGAGAAGAAGGGAAGGGCAAGAGGATTAGAAGAAAAGAAACAAGCTGAGGTGTGTACATGCAACCACTCCCAAGACGACTGTAAACTGCATGAACTGCAAACATGCACTAATAAAAGAAAAAAGAAAAAGAGAACCACACTTTGTCTCTTCTGTTTGGGAATAATAAGAACCTAAGGAACAAGGGAAGAGTTTAGAAATTTCCAAACTCTTTATTCCGTCAAGGGTCTGTTCTAGAAAATGCATCAGGCTTAATGTTGAAAGGTCTGGGGATGGCAAGAGCACAGCACTTACTTCTGCCATCCAATGCTTCATCAACATTACTGAGCAGTAGTCACACACAAAGTCGTATGGCTGCGTAAGGCCAACTAGAACTCTCCAGCCACTGGACTCTTTTGCATTATCATGGGAGAATACTCTAAAGGCTTTGTGAAGACTTTATTCACCAAGGGACTAACCAGAATGAGGCCCCCACCTCATGCCTTCCCACCAAGACTCTACCACATAACACCTTCCAAATCCTAGATCCTATATTCAGTCTGTCGTAAAATAACGGAGAGTCAGTACCTTTCCTCCTCTTTAAGGATCATATTCTCCCCCAATCACCACATTCTAGAACTTGTCCCTCCTGTGGGCTGAGGTCCTTGTCTTCATTATCAGCCTTTCCCTTCCCAACAGCCCCTCTCTCGGCATCTTCAGAAGTTCCTTTCCTTCGACCTCGCTCATTATCAAGTCGACTTAAGCTAAAAGGGAAGCCAACTGATAAGGCAGGATGGTCACTAGAGTGGATTAAGGTAAGCTCCTTTCACATCCAGATTCAGCTACTATCTACTTGGATGGTTTACATGACTCAATACACTGCAACGATTATATCATGTGTAAGATGTTACTGTCCAGTCTACTAGGATCTTTAGGAAGACAAAAAGCAAAAAATGCAAGTGAATATACATTGCAAGTCTACAGCGTATTTAATATGTAACAAATCCTTCACAGGGCCAAGGTCACTCCAAGAAATACCCAGTTTATCCTTTGTATTTCATAGCTACACTTCTTGATTAAAATGTACACATGTCCTGCCTGGGCTGTCATGGTTTTACTCTTTGTTAAGCAGCAAATGTGACCCAGTCAGCCAGCTCCGGGGACAAGTGCAGGTTTTTCTCTTCCTGCACCTCACGTCACGGATGATGCTTGGTACCCTGAAGCCGTCCCTTCCCCAATCTCTTCTGAATCTCCTTCTCTGTCATCACCGTTCACTACTGTAGCAAAGTTGTCCTGCCCTCATTTATCCGAGAAGCTTGTGAAGCCCCCAAACTGTAGATTAAATACAAACCATAGATAAATGGATAGACATTTTCCAGGAATAATTCATAGATTTGCTATGGTGAATTTATACGAAAACCATGAGTGCCAAAATAATTAGACCTATCCATGCTTAGAAACTACACATCACTTTTATTATGTAACTGGTTTAAAAGTGACTCAATAATTCCGAATGATATTTTTAGTTTATACAACTTACAGTATTGCTGAGGGACTGGAAGCCCATGAAAAAGCTGGTCCAGGCCCTGATGAGTCCTTAGGTATGGCCATTCAAATGGTGTGGAACCCCCTAACACGTCCATGTACACACACTCCCAAAACAGCAAGGGTGACCTTCCAGCCTGGCTCCTCAGGGCCGTCGGCTCTGACCTGGCCTCCCATTCTGCCCAAATAATCTTCTGACTTCCCAGTGAAATGTCTCTTACCTCATTCTCTGGGGAACTTCTCAAATTGTGGAAGAGGTTTTAGTGAATTTTAAGGACAGAATGCTGAACTACAAGATCAGGGGTGAAGCAAAAAATGAAGGGAAAATTTTCTCTTGCTTCTAGTAACTTGCTTTGTCACTGATTTTAGGAATAAATTAGCTAAACAACAAATAAACCTCCTCTTAGTTTACCACAGCAAACACCTCTCATCTATGATCACCATGTTAAAAATGGTTTAACTTGTTTTTTGTGAATTGTGGAGTAGCCCTGTCTAGCTCAAACTGGTTAAAGTTGCCAACTCTTCGCTTACACCCAGGCAGGAGTCTGATGGCAGTGGCCTTTTACCATCAAGGGCTGAAAACCCCCTTGGATCATGCCAACACCACCATCTTCTGAACGTGCATCCCAAGAAGAGCCAAAGAGTTCAATTACACATGTGCAGACTTGCAGACAACGATCATTTTACTTCTCCCCAACCCCAACCACCTTCCCCATGCTTCACACTGCTCTGTTTCTTTATCCCATAAGCCCCCAGATCCTGTCTTTAAGGACTTGCAGCTTGTGCCCAGTCTCCACACCACTGGTGCTTCAATAACAGACTTTTTTTCCTCTTTTTCAAAATTCATTGTTTCAGTGATCAGTATGTGGAGCAGCAGACAAAATGAGCAAGGTTCAGTAGGAAGAGGATTTGGAAAATTGCAGAGAAATGGTTGCACAAAATAAATACAGATGTTTTGCTACCTCCAACTCCCATTTGGTTTTAAGAGGGCAGAACGCTCATGTTTATGGACTGAGATGAGCCAGGGCAGCAGAGAGGCTGGAGAGAGCAGCTAAAAAATCATGTGGCTAAGTGAAAACATGAGATGGAAAAACAAGAGGAAAACTTAGCCTTGGCTGAGAGAAGTGATTCTAAATCTCCAGTAATTTTGTGGATTACCAGATGAGGGACAGTTTAAACCCTCAAGGTCCTATTTTTCTTGTAAGGTAGTTAGGAATATCATCAAGTCAGAGTTAAGAGGACAAGGACGAGGTTGGGACTTAGCGAGGGCCGTGGAGTTTTCAAACCACCGCTAAAATGCAACAGAGAGGGACAGCCAGATGAGAACAGTTCAGCCGTCTCCTCTAGGATCGCTCAGTAGTCATGATGGAGATGATCAAATAACAAAAGCAGATGAGGTCTCCACAATTTAATTTTTACAGTCAGCTGGTCTTGGTCCCATTGCCCAAAAACATGCTGTAACTCCTGGGTTGCCACCTTGACAATGTGTGAGATCAGAGAGGAATGAGGACAAACACGAAGCTGGACAGCAAAGACATCTCAAGTGCATCTCGAGTGACAGCCCAGCAATTCCTCAGCTTCAAGGCGTCTCATCAAAGTCGCATTACTCGTAGCAAAAGGCGCATTCCTTACGTGTCCTCATCAACACAGAAAGGAGGGTGAGTGTGAACATCTCTTCCCTTTCACAGAGACAAGCTACTGCTGGCAGTAAAGAACTTCCCGTGTGCACAAGTAAGGCAGACCTGCCGATGGACAGACCTCAGTCCTCGCCGCACTCACTCTGTTAGTGTTAAAAGCCACCGATTACGCAAACTGCCACTACTGCGTTTGCTTCTTAGCTTCCCGGTCGGCCTGACACTTTTCTTCCACCGCAGCCAGTCTATCTCTGATTTCTGCTGTGCTAATACGTCCATCAACAACTGTCGCATCCTTGATGTCAGTGGCTTTGTGATATTAGCAGGAGTCATATTAAAACTGCCCTTGAAGCACTGTCACCTTCTCCAAGTTTACAGAGTTGGCCACAGGGACATTCCCTTGGTTTTCTGGTGTTTTCTTTGAAATTCTCATAGGGCTGTCCTAATAAGGGAAGGCAACAGTTCGCTAAATCTTGGGAGAATATATTCTTAGAGGCCTCAAACTCACTCATGTTTAATACCTGATTGCTTGAGCATATAAAGTAAGTAAAGCAGATTTCACTGACTGAGATCCTAAAGATGGCTAGCGGTTGACAAGACATATGGCGCTATTGAGGAAAAAAAGGTTCTTTGATTATAGTTCCAAGATAATTTCTAAATTTTAAAGTGTTTCGAAGAACAAATTTAATGATTAGAATGGAAATAAAAATAAATTATAGACTATAGCTCATGCATAAAGTAATATCTTCATGTTAGATTTAGTTCTTACTTTCTATTAACCATAGCTTCTGTTTGGAGATTGAAAACATTAAGACGCATTCTCTTAAACATATTCACTCTGCCATTCGGGATGCCATGGCACTTCCCCAGTCCCACTCCTCGCTGCCCTGCTTGCTCCCCGATTCTAATGGTGGTAAACAGACGGGGTCAGTCTTAGTGCTCTGTAACTACTTTTGCAGTTATGTAAAACTCACCCATTCTCTGTGTTCTTTCCCTCCTCGTACAACATACATGGCCAATGCACTTCTTAGTCACACAGACAGGCATTAAAGCGCACCTTGTCTGCACAATGAGATCATGAACTCCTTGAAAGCAAGGACTGTATTTCCTACTAATTTGTATCTCCTATTACTCCACTTCCCAACAGTTGCTTCATAAATAATTAATAAACTGAATATCAAAGGGGCATCTCTCCAAGTTATGCAGCATACCTATTATTCAACCCCAAATGTTGTAGATAATCAGAAGGGAATCCCTGAAGGACATTTTTAACTATTCACTGATGACAGAGGTCACCCAAAACAGTGAAAAGCAAATTTATACTGACTAAGAAAGCAGTAATTTAATAGGAAGGGAATACCTTGAGTGAATGGCACAAATAATTAATTCTAAAGTACATTCTTGCTGTGAATACATTAGTGAATATTGCTTTATGTGGGGTGTGGAATCCATAAAAGATTTCAGCCTGAATCAGCCATAAGACTTGGAAACAACTATTTTTAAAACATCATATTAATTATGTGGCTGTGTCTTCTAAGGAAAAGTCGAGCTAAAATGCCGAAGAGATGAAGAGAAGCTAAATGTTGGTATTTTGATTAGCAACAGTACTTGAGAAATGTGAGTGATTGCCAATCAACATTCCCTTTAGGAGAGCAACTATGGCTACTGCTCCTTTAAGGAGAATGGCAACATGTCATTCATGCTTTGGAATATCAAAGAAATGCCAAGGTATCCAACACAAGTAGCACATTAAGGGTTTCTGACCAAGAATGGGAAATAATCACCAGTATCGAGGAAAGCCATTAGCCATAAGGTTAGTAATTTGAACAACAACATTTTTCATGTTTTCATTTTGTGCCCAGAAGGCATATAAGAACACCATATCAGCAAATTTATTACTTAAATAGAGGGAAAAAAATCACTATTTTTTGCTGGGAGCAATTTGGAATTTACTCCGAAGTCATATTAATAATTATGTTGGACCAACATGTTGATCATAACATGCCAGCCTCCTAGCCAGGCTCCAGCTTACTGCCATGTGCCTGCTCTCTCCTCCACACTGGCACTGCCCTCTCAGCCACCCTCTAGTGAGCGACTTGCCACTCTCCTCGTTTATTCCTGCTTCCCAGCCAGTCTTGATTTACGAACCAACAAGACCGCTTCTGATTCCCTGCAAAAGAAGAAAGTGGCTCTAAGCCCTGAGGGACTGTAAGCTACACGAGAAACAAAAGAACTCTCTACAAAATATAAAGTGACAAGAAATTGCTTACTATCTTCTGACTGGAGCAGTACAAAATGGAAAACCCAATAAGCCAGGTGCCGAAATCTTCTTTTTCTTCCTTAGCAAACTTGAAAATACATAGATGAATCTCTTTACTTAGAAACATTACCAAACTAAATGTCTTCCACAAATTACAAAAAGATACATCATATACATATTACGGCTGAAAGAAATGTTCAGTTATTCAGAGCAACTTATGAGTTATGTATAAATGTATCATTCTACTTTTAATACATTTTCTTAATGAACACAAAATCAACTAAATCCTTGTCAGTGTCTGAGTGTTCTGAATCTAGTCTACTTCTACTTGTTATAAAAATACACTCAGCATCAAAAACTTTGTGCTACAGTAAAAAGATGAATCCATAAAAACTTAATTCTTCCATGAAAATTAAGATGGTTGACTCAGGAAATATTTTCTTCTATGTTAAGAAGTGGCCGGATGATTATTCACAGAACATCAACCAATCACTTTCTGGAGACAGGTAAAATGTCAAAATAAAGACATTTATACAAATCGTATTTCAACTGCCATTTTAGTGAAACAATTCCTCCTTTCAATGCTAATTCTCTATGACCCGCCATTGCCAGTCCAACAAAATAGTAGGAGAGAGAGGGTATGTGTGGATCCCACAGCCCCTGCCCTTTTCCAAGTAACCAGGGAGCCACGGGATAGTGTCCTGCCCACATTGAGAGGAAGCATCCAAGGAGCGCCACACCATTAATGCCTTGTAAATTTGGTAATCTGGAGATTTTGAGTGCTCATTAAACGTCTTGGTATTTCCCTATCCTCATTAATAAGGATCAAAACCAATACACTCTCGAAATAATAAATGAAGAGGATTATTACACCCATCCAGCTGGTGAGAGAATGTATCAGCCTGCCTGCCTCAGGCTCCGTCCCACTAGTCAGCAGCGCAGTTGAGACCCTGAGAGCAGCACCTTCAACCGAAGGGAATGTTTGAGTAAGAGGCCCGATGACCACACAGTCGTTTCGAGGAGCATCTCCAAGTTCTGGCTTCCACCTAAAACTAGAGAAATGGGGCCAAACTCATCCAAGAAGCCGCCACTGCCGAAACATTTTTTCAACCAGATATGACCAGATAAATTAGTTCCAAGATACAAAGTCGACATTTTTACAAATTTATTTTCATGCCATTGTAAACTCAGGACAAATTCCGTTTTATAGAATAATGTCTTGACCAGCTAAAGAAAAATTAACTTTCCACTAAGTAATTAACTCAATCCATTAGAGCCACTGTTTGTCAATACATAAAAAGTTTCTTTCAAGCTATTTAATTTATAAAAATTGAGAAAAATGTTAGAAATACTTTTGATTTGTCAATTCCACTGGTATTAACATGACTAAAATCGATGGGTGTCTTGGGATATAAACACCAATATTTATCTAACAAAGGTATCTTTAGTGCAGCATTTATTAATTGAGTATTCTTATGCTAGCCACAGTGCCAAGTACTGAGTTATTACTACGGTTTATTATAGTTCTCCAAACGCCTCTGCATATAGAAGTAGTTCTCAATGAGCTGGAAATAAAGTGGATATAAGTGGGGGGAATCACAAACAACATAAAACCACTGTTAAATGTGGTAAAACTCTGTATGATTACTTCGTTAACAGTTCATCCACAATTAGAGTTCTAGAAGCATTGCCAAATAATGCTACATAATATAAATATTTTAGTTGATGAAGGTGTCGATTTCTAGCCAGGACTGTAAAAATTATCGTATAAGGTGACATTTGGGAGAGCCACCCACTTGAAAGAGCTCTTCCAAGTCTCTGGAACACCACCCTTCTCCCCAGGTCAAGGAGCCTGGTTCACTCTCACAGATTTGCCTATGTGCCTCCTGAAGGCATTTCCAATTTTATTTATCTAACAAGCTTCATACTCCATCACTATCTTCTTTTTGCTACCAATTTAACCTTAAGTCACTATCATCAATAGTGATCTCTGTCACTAGAATTCTGAGATACTACAGTATAAAGAGAAAAGGTTTCCTTTGGCCCCCACGTTTGGAGGGCTGCCCTGATACAGGCCTCTGGGGAAGAAGGGACATGACAGCAGCAACGCACGCTGGGCCAACACTCTGCACCTTAAGAGCCAAGAACAGAAAGAGAAGAGAAAGAGGTCACCAGGGTGCCTTTGGTGGAGTGCTCTCAGCGTCCGCCGGACCGCCTCAGAGTACCTTTTTTCTGACTGATAGCTTCAATTACTGTTTGAATGTGAAGCAACATGCTGCTTTCACTTTGATTCCATTATTTTAGTTTGGATCGTTTTATCACACCTAAATTTTAAAACACCCACTACCATTCTAACGCTCAAATTTGTACAGATCATACTCAAAAAATCTTTCATGGCCATGACTATGAGAACATCACCACAGGCCAGCAAGGGCGCTAGGAATTCCCATGCGCAATGGATCTAATGTGCCTTTTGAATTAGCATGTGACTTCACACAAGAAACACTGTCACATCCATGATTTTTTTGTTGTTGTTGGCTCCCAGTAATTTATAATTTAAAGACTGAAAATGTGTATTATTATAAATTACCATAATTAATCTTAACACTTATTAATCTACTGTTGACTGTATTCTCATTTGAGCCTTATAAAAATCTTGTAAAGACAGTAGCGACATATGTTCTTGCAGATACTGACAAAGAAATCTCAAAAAAAGTAACTTCAAGAGGCAAATATTTAAAACAAACGCAAACCGTATTTTAACATACACACACACTGTAGAATAGTTTCTAAGTATTTTGGTTACTCGTTGTTGTACAGCATTCATAAATGGTTACTTATTTCCTGTAATTTACGTCAACTTCTACGAAAAAGTAAAACATCTATATCATCCAGGAGCATGTTGAAAATTAACACATGTATCATTTTGAAAATCATGGTTATATAAAGACAACTATATCAGTAATTCAATTTCTGGTTTCTCTTTAGCTATTTTAATATAATTGAAAATAATGAATAAAAATATTTTAATGATTAAAGTTTCATGTCATGTAAGAACTATGTGAAAAGGCAAAATAACCAGATTGTATGTGGTTAGGAATCTGCATATTTTTATCAAAATTACAAATTTCTAAGTAAAAACACGTTACTTAGCATTACAGTGAATTAAATTAGCAGCTAATTTACACTTTAAAGATATCTACTAATAAGATGATCAAAGATTTCATCACTTGTATTTTCTCTCTATTCAAATATCAGCTTTAATTTCAAAAATGAGCAGACAAGCATTTGAAGGCACTTGGCCTTAATTCTTCAACTGTTTTCTAATCCACTAGGCTTTGAAAATATACCTCAGTCTACAAATATTCTCCACTGGCTCTGCTTGCTGTGAAATAATTGCTCCATTATGGTTATTATAAACAAAATACTTTCAACTAAAGTAATCCATAAGATATGCCTTTGCGAAGTTCCAGTAGAACCACGTCTTTATAAAATGAAGCCAGAAACAGTATTAAGAAATTCAACAGTATCATAAAATATAACCATAAACAGACTTTATTTTTAAAACGGAAAAGAAACTGTATTGGTTAATTAACTACAGTATTGTCTCTGTACTGGATTATAAATTCTCCCAAGGTATATTTTATTCATGGTGGTAAATCTGTGTCTTGAAAAGTGTTAGAGTCGTACAAATGTTAAGTAAACATGCCATGAGTACTTGCGATTAAAATACACATGATGCATCTCTATCTTATTACCTGATTCATTTGCAGTCTCTGAAGCAGGTGGGTCTCCCTCTCACAGGCTTACCTAAGACTCAACACACCTGACTGCCCAGGACGCGCAGCTGAGCCCTCGGGTGTACTTAAGAAAACAGGTACTCTCACTCCATTTTACATTTGATCCAAAACACAAGAGACTAGGGCCAGTCAACAGGGGATCCTGAATCTACAAAGTCATGACAGTGTTGAGGATGGAGTCCCTGTGAAAGGTCACTAAACAATGAAAACCAATCAAAAGAAAGAAGAAAGAGAAAGTGACAGAGAAAGACTACAGATTCCACTCCCTACCGCCCCTACCGAGAATTAGAGTGACGAATAAGAACATCCCCAGAATAATTGCTTCAGGTCCTGATAAACGTCCCCTTCCTACTTTCATTTCTCATGATGCCCGTCTTCCTGCCCTCAGGTTCCCTGAAATTTCCATATATCACTACAAAAACTTATACTGCATGAGGGACTGTTTTTTGAAATGAGAAGAGCCATAATTAGAACATTCACATTCATATCAAATGACACACGATCCACACGAACTGGGGCTGTCTGACATGATCTGGGAGCGAGCACCCCGAGAAGCCAGCCCCGGAGCTGAAGCTGCGCCTCCCTGACCGCCAGAGACTGAGGAACGCACTCACGGCCACATCTGTGCTGCTGCTGTGCCTGCCCCAGGCCCATGCTACCGCTCCAGCGTCCCATCCGACTATGTCCCCGGAAACCTTGTCACACTAAAGTTCTGTGCCTGGCTCCCAGTGCGGTTCTCTGGCTAGCTGCTCAGGGGCCTGCCTGCAGGTGATAGGAATGACCACAGCTCCTACAGCTCATTCCGTACTAGAGTACTGATTTAAACTGCTCATCAGACTGCTCATTCTCTTACCCCTAAAGCCATTACACTTGCTCTCTCCTCTTACAACTCCACCAAGACTCCCAGATGGAAAGAAATGAAATCAAGAGAGAGAAGAGACTTTTTCTCATGTCCACATGGCAGAAATAAGAATGGGAAAAAACAGGAGGAAAGTTTTCAAAGGAAAGAAAATGGAAAGCCTTGGGTAGCACTTTTTTTTTTCCTTAGTATTTGCAAGTCGATTTAATTAAGAGGAAAGCCCTATGGAAGTCATTAACAATTTTTAATTACTCACTCATGATGGCATAGATTGAACTTAAAAATTAGAAATATTTTAGTATTAAACCAAAATGTCTCAGATCTGTATATCCAGGTCTCGGGTTCCCCTGAATCTATTTCCAACAGAGTTAAATAATATTTGGGTTTTACACAAAGGTACTTACTTTACACTTTTAAATCTCAGACCACCTTATTTAGCCTGCAGTTCCTATTGGTTCACTGTGCAATAATTAAAAGAATGAGATGTACAGTCCACTGTGGCAAATCCTGGAGGAGCAGAAGGCAGGACGTTTGTCCCAAGTACCCTACATTAACCTACAGTAACATAATGATATCAGTACAGTTATCTATTGGTGCTTCTTCCAAACACACAATAATTTTATACGTTGCCTTCCCCTCGAAGGGCACAACCTTTCAGAGTACATCCTTTAAAGCTTGAAGTGTCGTGTTCTCATCAAATAGTCGCTCCTCTTCTAACAGACTAAAGTCGCACCCACCACGTGCCAAGAAGGCCTTGTAGCTCTGGGCTTGCGTCCCAGTGCACGTCAAACTTTCAAGTGCATAAAGATCACTGGGCTCCTTGTTACAATGCACACGCAGATTTAGTAAGTCCGGAGTGGGGCTCAAGTTTCCGCCGTTCTGGGTGATGTTCACACTGCCGGTCCGTGGCCACACTCTAAGGAGCGAAGCACTAAGCCTTTAACTCAAAGCTAAGCACAAATGGGCCAGCAGCAAGCTGTCCGGAGACAATGATTACCTCTCAGGGATGTTTCTGGGCTCTGAATGTTGTTTAATATGTATTTGACAAATATTTATTGATCACCTCACGGATGTGAAGCAGTTGAAAGTGAAATACAATTAGGAACCACTCCCGGTCTTTAAGTATTCACCTTGGTGAGCGATGTTAAAATATCAGTATGCATAAGGAGCCTTCAGGGTGTTTATTAGAAATGTAAAACCAGAGTCTCATCCTTCGACAGAGCATGACTATGTCAGAGCTGATGCCTATGAATCTGCATGCAACTCAGTCTGACGGCCCACACTGAGGAATGACACAGTAGAGGAGGATAGATGACCACAAACCGTATGATGAATGACAGCCAAGTCAATACTGTACAATGTGAACTCGGAGTTGATGGGATGCGACCACGACCAGGGAGGATTCACGGAGGACGCATAAATGTGCCAGCAACAAAGTGACCTTTTATAGTGACTCCTTTTCCCCTTTGCTGCTGGCACATGTGGCTGTCAAGTCAGAGAAGAATGCAAGCCAGATTCTGTAAGAGTTGGGGATTAAGGGAGTATATTATAGACGCACATGGGAAGTACACTGGAACCACCGGTTGAGGCAATGTCAAAGAGTCCCACGATCCTACAAGTCTCTAGTGTGAACCAGAAAAGACAAAGAAATTGCTGAGGGACCTCAAGCAGACTGCCACAAACTGAGCATTCCAGAAACTCTGCTCTGTCGTAGAAGACCAACTTCTTCTCTAAAATGTCTTCCAAATTTTAAACTCGGGACTATGACTAAGGCCTTCCCATCTGTTTTGCACAAAAGTTTGGTTACAAAACAAAGTAGTCTGGGTTACAATTTACGATTTAATTAATCAGGTGCCAGAAATACTCAGTTTTATAGTCAACAGCAGCAGAAAGAGAAAGAAAAACAGCATCTGCTTTGGGAAAAAAGTTAAATAAGCTGAAATAGCTTAAAAAGCTGATTCTTTTAAATGACAACAAAAATTCTCGTCTGGTAAAATCTACAGGAAAAATAACCCGCCTACTAGAAAAATGAATGATTTCAAAAATATGCTTGAAAAGAAATTTGTCCTTAAAATTTGTCAGTGTCAGAAGGAATTAAACTTTACCAGGATTAAAGACACAGTTTAATAAGCATCTCATACTAAACTGAAGTTTAAAAAATGATCGAGTGATAACTACTAATCTATCTTAATTATTTTATTATCTCAGAAATAGTTCTTCACTCTTAATACCTGAACACTAGGATTTCTAAAGAACAGTCCTTCCAAAAGCAACTAGAACCTCAATTCAAACAGCTTAGTAGAGATTAGTAAAGCATACTTTTTATATTCATTTCAAGGATGCCTTTTAAATGCTGGCTCTCTGTGAGTGTCCTGTAATTTTTGTTTTTAAAAGGTAATTTGTCACCTCTCGTTGCTTAGGATACCTCTAATTGTAACACAGAAGCCATTCATCCATTAAACATAATATCATTTCTGTTGTATAGCTTAAAATGAAAATTACAGCACATCACTATAACATATTGTCAAGTTGCAGAGTAAATGGTGAACCCACAAGCAAGGTGATTAGTTTGTAGACACTGATGACTTGCTGTTCTGTGAGTTCATTCTGAGGTTTTGTGTGTGTGTGTGTGTGTGTTTATAAATTACACTGAGAAATGAAGTTATTAGGGCTTTCATTTCCTATGATTTGATATGATTGCAGTAGCTAAATACTATAATGGGGTGTTCTCAAATAATTTGGAGTATTTATATGCACAGTCTCACTGTATGTAGTTTTCCTTTCCTGAAACAATTTCCTTGAGACAGGAGAGATTCCTCCTATTATTTCTTGCAGAATGGATAGATGACTAAGCCATTATACTTCTGATGTCAGGAAAGTTTGGGTACAGCTGTTACAGAAACTCAAAATAAGGTACGCAAAGAATTTACTTCCTTATGTAACTCGATTGCAGAAAGGGCAAGGATCTTATTTAAATTTGGTACAAACAGAAGAACTATTAAAATGATAAGACAAATAGGAAGACAAGAATATGGGACATTGTTTAAGAGGCTTTGGGATACTTTTTTTTTTTTTTTTTGTGGTGCCAGGGATCGAACTCAGGGCCTTGTGCTTGGAAGGCAAGCACTCTAATCACTGAGCTAAATCCCCAGCCCTGGGATACTTTTTTATCTAGTAAGATGCTATCATTAGAGCTGAAAAGAGTATAGTATTTAAGGATATAAACATTAGCTAGCATATTTGTCTTCTACAGGAATATATGGTAGCAAATTTGAAACTACATTGTGCATGTACCATAAATGAAAAAATAAGTATATATGGGAAAAATGACAGCTAGGCTTGCCATGCAGGAAAACAAGCTATAAGAAGGGAGGAAAAAACTACAATTAGGTCTGCAATACTGGCCAGAATCAAAGGTATCAATATGACCTCACTGGTATTAATACACAAGACAGGTAGGTTTAAAATACAAATGTGCATATACACATGTGTTAACACATATTGCTTATCTCCATACACAGAAACGGCCCATAAACAGTAACACGCCATCAGTAATGAGCATAATTAGCACTCAGATCTTCCCAAATTCCATTCTCAAATAAAAGAACCACAACTTCCTGAAGAAAGGGTTGATTCCAGAGTTGTGCAGAGAAAACACCAGGCAATCAAAAAAACAACATCAATGGATGAAGGGATAAACTGCACATAGAGGGAGATACTATTCAAGCTTTAAAGAGAGGAAGTTCTGATACATATAACATATGAATGAATGTTAAATTCACTATGCTCAGTGAAATAATCTAGATGCAAAAAATGCTTCCACTTCAGTACCCAGAATAGTCACATTCTTAGAGCCAATTTTTAAACCAAAAGTTTGAAATCTTCTTTTAGAATGAAGATTTAAATATTTGTGTTAGTAATCACTTTCTTTTCATAAATATAATTGAAGAATATATAGTATAGATGCCTTCTGTAATATGATAAAGACTATTTGCTGTATAGTCTAAATTCTTCTGAAATAACATTAAGGAATGTTGATTCTCATCACTAACTGTAGGCTTTTAGGTCTGGTCTAAGTCATCGAAATTGAAATGTATTCAAACTGTAGGTGGGCATGCCTGGTAAAGTCTTATCTCCTCAGATTAAACTTCATTCTGACATTTTCTAGCTGTGGGAAGTTAGTTAATCTCTCTGCACCCTTATTTCCACTGTAAAATGGATATAAGAAGAACACTTCTCTAAGAGTATCAAAAATCAATAAATGAGAGAATACACACAGTATACCTTGAATAATGCCAACACTCAATTTTTAAATTTTTGAGGTAACTGTAGTTTGATGTGCAGCTATGAAATGATACAGAGATCACATGTACCCTTATATACATATAATTTTACTAACTGTTAGACATTACTAATACTGCCTTCATCAGAAAAACTTTACTATCCCTTTGTGTATCATGGCATAATTTACATATATACAATGAACTAATAAAAAGGAAATGAAAAACCAGTATAGTCTTTTTACAGTTGTTAATCATTTCATTTTTCTACATCAAGTCCTTTGAAGAAAAAACAAACATTATTAGTATTTTGTAAATACCAGAAGTAAAAGATCAAAAGCGTTGTGACTGGTACCATGCTGTAATTGTTCAAGCCCTGTTATCAGACCATATAAAATATGCTATCATTTTAGTCCTAAAGGAAATCTTGATAACCAGCCATACTGAATAAATTGAATTAGCTGAACTTCCTATTACACAACCATAATGACTACAAAATCAATGCTCAGTTAAAAAATATAGAAAGATAGTCTGGTTGATTCTATGAAGGCACAAAAGTGACTTGCGATAGGTCAAAGAAAAACTCTTGAACATAACATCCTCCTCCACTTCATCCTACACCACTAAGTCAGGAGTCAACATGCTTCAGGCTGCAGGTCAGACCAACAGCTCACAGCCCGAAGAACGCCCGTTACATTTTTGTCTTTAGAGTTTTTGTCTGTGTCCACGACAGTGGTGAGAGAGAAGAGATGCACTAGGCCCCAAGAATGAGAATCAAAAAGTCTAGGATTCCACTCAGATTCCCGGACTAATACTCAGAGGATGAGACAAGCATCTATCTAAACTCCCCAGGCCTTCTAAGGGAATCACTCTTCAGATCCATAACTCCGAATCATTCAAGCTGGCCCAACCACTTAGAAGTCAGGAAGGAGTAAGAGGGAGACCTGGGCAAGCGGAAGGAGCTGATGGAAATCACCTGTTAGTTACTGGCAGAAGGAGGGGTAAGAACCCAGGACTGATCTCACATCTAGAATCCTACCACATGAGCAAGTTCCACTTTTCCTCATGATTCTAAGTACAGCGCTTTATGAATGTATCAAATGTATCTCAAAATAGCTACTACTCCAGCATTTTATTGGAAGGGCTACGATTTTAAACTTGCTTTAACAGGCATCAAGGAGTCACTGCAAGTTGTGACATTCAGTACAACGCAATAACCAGAACTTCTCCCCCTCTTTTCAGAATAGATGGAAATAGCATTTGCTCTATCCACCTTAGGCAGCACTAGTTAGTAAACCGGAAGCTTGGCTGGTAGATTTCTATGGTCCTAAGTTCTTGACCTGAAGGAATTTGAATCAAATGTCCTTCCAGATGGGCAATCGTGGCGTAAATATATACTACATTCTACCAACTATTTAAGGCTGACTTAAGAAGGGAGACTGATCACTTTTCTAGCAGAATTTTTCTGAAAACTTAATAGAAGAAATAGAAACATTAAATACCTAGGTCACTCTTCAATTCAATGAAACTATAGATAATAAAATATTACTTTCTTCTATTTGGAACAGGTCTATTTTCTTTGTGAAGTTAAACAGTATCTAACTGCTTTCTTTAGTCTGTTGAAGATTTTTAAAAATACTTTAAAACTTTCAAAAAGGTATTCAACATTATTCTTTGATCACTTAAACACTTAAAATACTTTGAAGTTAATAGCTCTGTAGCTATTCACAAGTGATTAATCCTGAGGCACAGATCAAATTCTGAGCATGTACAAGGATAATGACCCTTGGTGCAAAGTTTTAGCCTGTAACTCTCTAATATTCCAATCTGGAAATGGCTGTGTTTTGCCTTATTTTAATTACCTTGAGATGCCTTGTTGTGGAATCTCACATAATCGAGACCTAACCCACAAAGACGTGTATTCGATAACTGGGCGTCTCAGATACGCGACCCTGCCACAGAGACGTCCCCTGCTTCCCCTGGCCCCAAGCAGACGGTGTCTGTGCTCAACAGCAGCCAGCCTCAGATAGTCAAGGGTGGCACGTACTGAGATACTACACTCTACAGATCATAAAGGAGAGAGAACGATAAGGTAGAATAATGAAATACACATGTACAAACACTGAAAGTCTTAAGGCTGGTTCTTCCCACTGAGAAAATTTAATTCTAGAACCATACAAGTTGGCCTCAAACTCACAGAAAACCCATAATAGGCAGAACTTCCTTTGGTTTTCCATTTGTTCAATATTCTCCTTAAATAAACTGTTGCAGTATGATTTGTACTACATGGAAAATATTTTATTTTCTACTCAAATGATGTAAGAGCAAACCTAAATGTTCTTGAGTTCTCTAGTAGGACTCTGCACCAAATAAGCTGGGCAATCCAAACCCTTAGGAATACCCTAAAAACTCTGGAAACAGGATTTCTTTAAAAAAAAATGAGTATTTAAGAATAAAATATAACAAAAGGTACGCAACAAACCCAATCACAACATGCCCGCCATATCAACTGAGTTTTGGTTTCCTTCTATATTCAAGGTGTCTAATGCTAACTTTGAAAACTCTCATCAATAGAAATAACATTTTTTAAAGTGTATTTATTCTCAGCCCACCCAGAATGTTGGGAGCAACATCGCCTTTATTATTCAATACTCCATGTGCATAAGATACTTAAGAAAACATTTAAAAAGATTTCCGCAGTAATGACTATCGATGTAGATGATATTTAATTACAGCCTCTTGAAAGAAATACCACTATGAAAAGACCTTATAGTTTCTGATCTAAAATTCAATACATAAAAGGATATATTACGCCCTTGAAGAGATACTTCAACATATAAACTTCCTCTGGTACTATTCTAAGTGGAGAATTTTATGTTAGACTTTGGAAGTGAATCCCTAGAAAGAAAAATAGATAACTAAACTATATAATGTGACTAATATATAAAGTTCTTAGAATACTAAAAATTTTTAGTAAATTTTCTATAAGTTTATAAAATTAGCTTATTTCAGTATAATGATTTCATCAAATAATTTCCAAGCCTAAATGATCTTAATGTGTGTTTACCTTCTAATATTAGAAAATCATTTCTGAAACCTAATAACCCAATTGCATGGTTTGTAACGTCACAAGCAAAGCACCAGGATGTATTAGTTTTTCTACAGGAAGGAAGATTCTATCATAATTACAAACCATGTCATAAGTACATACAGTCATATTAAAAATCTCACTCCATAATTGGAGCGTTTTCTCTTTACACAGTCAGTTAAAAAAGGAGACCTATTCCTTCAAGTTTGGAAAACTTGAGCCTTCAGTTATATTTTCGTCCTGTGGTGGATCTGGAGTTGTCACCAGCGAAACGCCTACCGGGAGACCAAGAGTCCCCAGACACATCTCAGCCAGTCCCCTGGGTCTCCAGCCCACCCAGGGTGTGCGAGGAGCTGCACTTGAGGGGAACACCACAATGTTCACCACAGAATATCTGCAGGACTAAATTAAAAACCCCAAATAATAAATCCATAAAACTGTTCAATTTTTCCAATTTCTATTTTTTAAAAATTTTTAATATTAAGGACTCATCATTTAGCATTTATATTGTGTCCACTTGAGATTATGTGAGGTCACTTAGGGAAAAAATTCTCCACTCATACGAAAATTCTGTATGCGTCAACTTGCATCACTATTGAAAAATAAGTAATTATAATCTAGTTTGGAAAACATATTCACAAAGCTTGTAAATCTACACAAACACACAGACACATAGTAATTAATTTGTTTAGTCATGAGAAGTCATTTGTAATGAACTATTATAACTCATTTATAGAACTTCATAATAATCATCATTCATAACCATTTATTTCATCATATGCCATCTACTAAGTGTATCTCGGTACACTGTATAGCATTCGGAATAAAAGTAATTTGAATGCCAAGAAAGTCTTCAAGAATGTACCAATTTATGGAGAAAAAAACTATATAAAGAATTATGATAAAACCAACAATTTGTAATAGAGGTTTCTCCAAAAATCTCTTTAAAAAATCTTAGTAACTTGTACTGTGCTTCACTCTCTCCACAATTTAAGCCTCTTCAGTAAGTACCACTGGTACACATCCGGTCAGTAATAACAATAACAAAGGAGCCGCAGCTCCAGTCTGGCTTCCTGGGCGCCGAGTCTCCACTGAGGATGCCTCTTCAGAGCGGGTGCGGTGTGCACATGCATAGGGAGGGTGCCTGGCAACGCGCAGGGACGAGCAAAGGACGTTCAGGAGGACCCACTCTGCCCTCTCAGATATCGAAGCAGCTACCCTAAGTGCTCCTCTGCTCAAAAAATCCTGCTACTTTTCAAATCTTAGACACTCCAATCCATCTCAATTATTCCTGTAAACAGAGACAGACAATAATACGATTGCGCGGGTCCACAATCCCTTAGCCATTATTTCATTTCCAATGAGCTCTGAAAACTCAGCTGGATTTTCTTCTGTTTCTTGTTAATTTAGCACAAACTATACTGACTAAAGGCTATTTATCATCTTTATTCTACTGAGTGTAAATATTAACACACTTTGCTAGAAAAACTTTCATGTCTATGACCATGGAGTCCTGCCCCAGACCATGTGTGGGGCACAAACTAGCGTACGCTCCACTCATCCATTACTGTCCTAAGGTCTGAAGAGTTTCAGATTCTGGATCCCATCGCTCTCCCGCAGCCCCAATCCCTTCTTTGTTCATCGATCTTTACTTCATGTGGTTGCCCAAAGTTGTGACTGAGATCATTACAACGTTTTTTCACCTGTACAGTCCAATATTTTGCTCCTGTGTTTGCAGAAAAAAAAAAATGTTAGTCCAAAATTTCAAGGTCAACAGGTATTTCGGCTGGTGACTATACCCCACCCAAATTTCTGGAGTCTTCCTCCATTCTTATCTCCTCGCTGGCATTTTGACTTCTTCTCTTCTGTTGTCCCATGTTTCTTTCTCAAACCTTGATGGACTGTTCCCTACTCATAAATAAATATCACCCACACGAATAACATGCAAGCTACCTTCCCTTTTTTGAATATCAAAATCTTATTTAAAAAAAATAAACCCTGTAAGGGCTGACTTGTGTCTCCATTCACTCATCCATTTGTATAGTCAAAGAGGCTTTTCTAAGCATCATATGCACCAAGTACTTGAAATAAAAATATGATCCTCACCAAAGGACCTCACTGTGTTGAGTGGACAGAGGACGGGGACAAGGCGAAGAGTCAAAACCGCTGGTTGCTAGGAGGCAGACAAACAGCACCTGCTATCTCCTACACACCTCACTGCTTTGGGTTGCTCAGCTCACCTACCCTTAGCAAGTGCATAGATTCAAACTTAACTGTGATTTCCCCGAATGTAAATTTCCCCTTTTATCTTTTCTCCTCCCTGGTTTCTCCTCTGCCTGGTCAGTGTCTTATACGTGACAGATATTTAACAAACAGCCCTTAAATATAAGCTTAGTACACTTGCTTACTTAATAGCTTATTTTACTTCGTTTACTGCTTATTTTTATTTACTTACCAGTTATAAGACTTAAATAATGGGAGAGATATTTACGTGCTTAAATTTAAATGTGATCTTTCAAAGGACCTTCATTCACTGCTATGCTCAATGCGATCCTCGTAGAGTCTTCTTTAAACAGTTTATTTAAGCCGGGCATGGTGGTGAATGCCCACAATCCCAGCACTTTGGAAGGCCAATGCCGGAGAATCACATGTTTAAGCCCAGCCTGGGCAATTTATCAATTTAGTAAAACCCTTTCTCGAAATTAAAAAAAAAAAAAAAAAAAAAAGAACAGGCCAGGGATATAACTCAATGCACAGGACTCGGGTTCAATTCCCAGTGTTCCCCAGACATACACAACAAAAGAAAAAAAAAATTTAAAAAGAAGCCCTTAAAATATTTCTCTCCTTCATCTATTTTTCTAAGCCTGCACTGGTTGCCTTGATAGCCCTCACCGTGAATTAGTTATCATTTGCTTGCTATTGTTTAGCGTCTCCGCTGCCCACGAGGATACAGGCTCCATGCAGGGAGACATTTGGTCTTCAAGGCTCCTTCACATCTCCTGTGCTTACACATAGCAGCGGCCTTGTACTGAACACAGGGAAAAAACCCAAAACTACATCCTTCATGTTCATTCCTGAGAATAAGGAGCTGAGTCGCAGTAAAACTAGGGGCACAGTTTTCAATTAATTCCACCTTTTCTGTACTTTATTTGATAGTGTTACATGCACTGTACAGTTTTTCCTCCCACTTTTGTGCCAAAACAGCTTAACCTTATATTTAAGTGTCTCTGGTCCAAAAAACATTAAAATTGGGCAGCACTAATAAATACTACTACATAATGACTCGCTCCAGTTCTCTGCAGTAATTAGTACTCTGGTGATGAAATGTGCCTCTAGGTACAAAATTTTATAATGTTTTGACAGTTGGAATCTTACCAAGCATGAAATGAACCAATAAAAAATTCTTTCTTGTTATCATTCTCCAAGCATTAGGAAAAAAAGAACAAAAAAAAAAAAAAAACTGTCCTCAACATGTTACAGTAGTACTCTAAGAGAAAGAGTGACCCCTTCAGATTCAAAGAGTGTGCACTGATACAGCATTCAAATAAGAGAAGATAAATATGAGATCTCTGATACCTAAAAGCCAAAATAAGTCCCATTTAACAGGAAAGTGCATCTCAATCACCTTGATTAGCAAAGCAAGATAATATGCATTAAAATCTTCACGCCAGTCAAAAACTCATAAGCAAGATAGTTTATTTTCAATCTTTAACTGTCTGATTATCAGGTGGCTTTTATTACCTCAAATGGTTCTTTATGAAGATGGTTTTTATTTGACTAGTTTCCCTCTCAATATCACCCATAATTCCAATGAAAACATACATGATTTTGACAGTTTTTCAAAACCTGGGTAAAGATTACAGTCCCACCAGTGGATGTCTGTATTTTTCTGAAATAACAAGTTACAATTTCAATTCATTTTACATATATTGAAAATTCAAAACCTTTAAAAGTGCTAAGCATCTCTATGAATCCAAAATATTTTCAAAGACATCTGTATTCACTTATTAATAACAAAAATACTCATATGATAGAAGTTGTGGAGATGGATACTGATGATGGTTACATGAACGCACTTAAATGCCCCTGAACTATATACTTAAAAGTGGTGGAGATGAAAAGTTTTATGTTACATAAACTGTACCAGCAATAAGAAATATTCCTTTATTAACACTTTCTTCACACCTGAACGTTTATTTCCTTATATTTTATTCTGAGACACTATGTTTTATCTGAAATTCTGCAATTCATTTCCTAAATGTATGCTCTTATACCATGTAACAGTTTCCAGTGAACCTTTTTCATATCTGGCACTCATTCATTATCTTCCTTGAATTTTTAAGAAGCCAAGAAAACTGTTAAAGAAATTACTAGAAATGTGCCTTACATGATGGCATCCAATTTGCCACCATAAAATATAAATTTCCCTTATAAATTATGCAGTAATGTAAGATAACCACGTGATACACAGCTACACACATCCTCAGTATATGGTGGGACAAGAGATAGGATCCAGGCACACTTTATGACGGTACCCCACTTCCAGTGAAATGCCATGCTTATAAATTGGCTATTTTTTTAAATGATTAAGCTAACGAGTTCTGAACTTTTAACCTATATGGATTTCATAATTACACAGCTTGAAATCCTCATCAGAAAATCTGTCTGCTCCTGAAATTCAAATCATTTTACAATCTTGAATAATGCATGGCAACTCTACAGAAATTAAAAGATTTCGAAAAAGTAACGAAATTCACAATCTTTTGAAAATTTTTACAAGAGCATAAGGCGACAGAAATAAATGAGTTGTCTGTTGCTTCATCTTCCTAGCCCATCTTTCCTTCCCACTTCTCTCATGAGAGACAGCTATCGCTTTGTATATAAACTATATAACAACACAGCTTCACAGCACAGGCATCTTCAACATAAACCAGGCAGAACAGTTCAGGAGACTGCCCAAAAATACCATGAGGGTGGGAAAAGAATTTTGTGTTTAAACACAGTGGTTAAGAAATCTGGCTTTGGACACTGAAGAGACTTGAGTTTAATTTCTGGCACAGCCATATATTGGCTCCTTAGTGGTGACAAAAAAATCACTTAATTCTGTTCTATACGCTTTAGTTTCCTTATCTGTAAAATGGGAGTAATAGGTTTATTTCTCAGAACAATATAAAATATTAAGACATGCTATAAGTAAGGTTTTTAGCACAGTACCTCCTATTCAGTAAGCTGTCAATAAAGTAACTTAACTTCTAATTAGAATCGCAACCAGTATGCTAAACACAATCCTTACAATTTTACAAGAACAATTTTCATGTTTAAAAATGCTTCCTCCATAGAAGGTGTTCTCTAAATATATTTCTTTCCAGTTGATGGGGGGAAAAGTTATCATGTATCATTTATAAAATGCTGGAGTTAAATACACACACACACAAATAAACAACTCAACATATACCAGATTTTTTCTAATTTAAAAAAGTTAGATGTGTCTTCGAACCTTTCAGATACATATTTCAAGGCAGAAATGTTTTAAAAGCAAACTATAGCTAAAAACGTACCAATCGTCTCTTGTAAAACAAATGGAAAATTTTTTTTTCCCAAACGCCAGCGTAAAGGTGAGAACAAATATTACGCTGCGCAGGTAAGCAACTGGTCCAGAAGCTCCGCTCTACTGGTCATCGACTTAGTTTTCTACACAGGAATTCTACTCACAGTGCTGAATGTCTTTTTCCTAAAATACCCCAAGATTTTTTAACACTGCAAATTTCTTGCTTTTAATTACAGTAACTACAGTAATTATTTACCAGAATTATAGCAATATTTTTTATCAGAAAGCAAAAAAAGGATGTTAAAAAACATAATGCAGACATTAAAAATCATGATTTAAACAATAAACAGGTAGCAAGATAAATTATCCTAAGTCAAAAAAGAATGTTCAGGGGCTGGAGCTCAGTGGTTACAGAGCTTGCCTTGCAAGCACAAGGCCCTGAGTTTGATCCCCAGCACCCTCACGCCCTCAAAAAAGAATGTTAAAGTACATATGTAAATATTTTAATATGCATATAAAATGTTTATATGCCCAAATTTTAATAATGATTACTTCTGCTTGATGTGATTACATATAATCTTAGTACTTGTGTTTATATTTTACTGTATTTTGGGTTTCCGACACTTAACAAGTATTCTTTTGGTAATGAAATGATTTTAAATAATTTTAAGATAAAAGAAAAAATCCTACGAAGGTATCTCTTGTTCAAAAATCTTGTACAATCACTTTTTATTCATAAGAAATTTTTTGTTTTAACACTATCTGTGTGTAATCCAAACACAACAATAAAGTCAAATATAAAACCTATACCGCCTTAGATGAATCTTAGAGCATTTTAAACTATCAACACTATAGCCGAGACACTGGCATCGCCTCAAGTAAATGATGAGCAGTACAAACCAGATTTTATGCCTGCTTGAAGCTCCAGATCTAATGGGCAGTAAAAGATATTTTAAAACAATGATTAGTCTGATGTATTAGTCAACTGGATGTCAGAATAAAAGATTGTGTGTCAAAAAATTCAATTGAGAGCTGCATTCCTCTTATATAGAGACACTAACACATTTTTAAAAGTCTATGTTGGTATTTATTTCATATAAAACACTGTACTGTCCAAATAGTGTCTGTAGTATTTTGTCATAATTATATTTGCTGTAAAAAATTTACATTTCCAGTAAGGTTATAACTAAAACAAAAAGAACTTCAAAATCCCAAGTTATTGTGTTTTCTTTGGTGACTTTAGGCCATCACATACTATAAAATTGAATACAAGAAACATTTTGCCATTGAAGAGGAGAACATTTAGTTTTGGAAAAATCAAAGCAATATGTTGAATTAAATTACCAGGAAACAGACTTCTCTAAGTATTCATTACAATAAATCTAATATTCATTTTCAGTTTCTGACTTCCAACAAACAGTAAAAAATTTAAAGAATAGTGCTTTAGGGTTATTCTTTTATTTGAATATTCACTTCAAATTTTAAGGTAGCAAGAAATAATACTGGTTCAAAGTTAGATTTTCTTTGAAAAGGCCACCTTAATATGTTTTGTTTTTCTGTGTATATACACAACATATAGTAATGTTTAAAATTAACTTGGCCAACCAGAAGTTGCAGTCCACATTTTTATGCATTATATATAATATTCCCTCAGACTGAAGTCTCTGTTAAGTGCAAAATATCCCATCCATTATGTTCAATCATTTCAGTTAAATACTTAACTTCTTTAAACAGAAGTCTCTATTTGGAAAGGAGTCATCCACATACTTTCAATGTTTATGCCTTTGACATGAAATTTCCCTAAGGAAACTTTAATATTATCTTATCATTTTTCTCACTGCTTTACTATTCTTGTTGTTGAGACGAAATACCTGACACACAAAGTTAAAGGAAGAAATGTTTATTTGGCTCATGGTTTGTAGAGGTTCAGTACATAGTTGGCTGGCTTGGCAGAAGAGAAGTAGTTAGTTCATGGTAGGCAGAAGGCAGCAAAGCAGCAAGTGAGGACAGCAGGCCTCTTTCTGTCCCTTATGTTCTATGCAGGCTACACACCCTTAGAGCAGGTAGTACTCACACCCAGGGTGGGCCTTCCCCTTATCTACACCCAGAACTACACCAAACCAATAAGTTGCCTAATTTAGTAATTACACATTTAATCTCAGCACCACATACTCTAGATCCAGCCACCTCTGAAAAGTCCCACCTATGACCACAGAAGGACTCAAGGGGATATCTAGACACAAACCATAACCCTCGCTTTCTTGTGCATATTATTCTTTATTGCTTTTTGTACTTTGACATTCATCACAGAACTTTTTTTTAGGTCTTCAGCACACTGAATCTGCAAACTACTACCAGTCATATTCATTCCCCCACATAGTCTACTCAACACTTAAACAGTGTTTTCACAGATCCTTCCAGAGTCTTCCGTTTATGATGTAAATAAGATTATATCTAGTTGAAGAGCAATCTCAACATTATGAGGTTAGCCCCAAATGTTTCTTCTTTGTTGTTAAAATAAGAATTAGGAAGGCTAGACTTAAAAAAATCCATGGAAATAATCTCTGTCTTCCACTGTAAGACCACATATTGACTTAATTACTTTTGTTTTTAAGTTTATCAAAAGACTATAGATAGAATTCTTTCTTAGCCTCCAGTCCCCTGAATATTGACTCTCAATATATAATTTTAGAAAGAATGTAGTAAAATGCAAAGAACTTATGACAAAAATAAATCTATTACTTAAGCAGCACTAATTATTTCTTCTAGGAAAATATCAACAACAATGAACATATTAATTCGAAACAAAAAGATATAATTCTCATCAAATAGAAAAATCCCAAATTAATCTTGCTGCTAAATCTGTCATACAAACCAAACAACTGAAGTCCATATTTAATCCCTATATACTGTAAGAAGCTTAATTCTTTCACTGACAGTTCAAGAGCTAAACAAAAATCAGAAAACTTTTCAAATTAATGGTTAATAACACTGAAAGAGGCAAAGGCCACATATGTCCTAATGAAGTATAAATGAGAAGCCATGAAAATGGAGCCTAACTCCTCTCACAGTGGGTAATGATGGGAAAACTTTAGTCTGTGAGTCACAGAAGAACACCCCTGAAGCAGATATAAAAGTAATCAAATACAGAGCTCAGGTAACTGGGGGTTCCAGGTCAGGATGGGTGGAAGAGCCGGCTAAACCCACCGCTCTGACTCCAGGTCCCCGAGATTCCCTGGGTCTGGATGCTCCTGTCGTGGCTTCCCCCCACACTGGGACAGACAGAAACAGTGCTTCTAAGCTTAAAAAGAGTTAAAACAAAACGTTCAGAGGAAACCTCTCCCACGGGACAAAGAAAGGCTCCTTCCCAGAAGGCCTGGCAAACCTCTCCCGCAGCAGCTTCAGTGAAACTGAGCTCTGTGACCACTCGCACAGCAGCCACCAGCACGGGAACCGGAGCCCATAGGAAGGGGCACCAGGATGCCCCTAGGAGCTGGGGAGTCATCTGGACTAAACATGAAGGACACGTGTTGAAGGATATATGTTGCAAGGAGAAAGAAGAGAATGGGGTGAACAAGCAAACAACGCTGTGCTCTGCTCACTCCGAGGCCAACCTCACACTTCTCCACTAAAACACAAGCCTCACAGGCTAAGGGTCAGTCTGCAGAACTCTAATCTGTGAACCTGAAAGAGTAATCCTGGCAAATGTTTGCGCTCTTGTTGTTCACATACTCTCAGGACTAAGAGTTCCTGCTTCACGAAGCCCCTCTGGCTTTACTGAGTGGGAGTCATTACACTGAACCGACCCGCACTGTTTTGAAATGTCTCTGGCCCAACTTCCGGAAGCGATAGTGAACGAATTTATCTCTTATCATCCAAATATGCCAGGACGATTCCTGGTTCCCTCCGAACCCGCCCTTCTCAAGGGCACTCTCAGATTTGCTCAGTCTCGACATTACAAGCACTCATTTTAAAATAAGCCAATTAAGAGCTTTGTAAAATTTCCACTGAAAAGCTGAGCTACTTAGACCATCTCATTATACCGCATAGTAGGCTCTTTTTGAGCTAGTATGAAGCAGCCCAAAGAAGGTGTCAGCTGAGAAAATGAAGTTCTAACTCTGTTACTGAATAGGAATTATGAGATTTTCCAACTCTGTGTGTGCATATTTCATAATGTCAGACTATTTGAATCATCTCAAATCATATTATTCTGCAATTTTTCCTGTCTGTTCGTATTGTGTTGTATGTTGTATAAACATGTGTGTTTCCGTCGTGACACATATTGGGTTGAGATGAATAAAGAGGCTGCACCTGAACGTGCGTCTATGCGATCTTACTCTCTGACGGAAGTCTGCACAAGGAGGCTTTCTTCTTCGTTTCTAAGGAAATGTCACTTGATCTTTCAAAACTGATTCATAACATCAAAAGAAAGAAAACTAAAAAGAGACTTAACATGTTACAACAGTGAGTATGAAGTTCAGTAATTGTCATAGCTCTATAAGTGAAATTTCTACATTCACTATGATAGGGGAGGCACACATTCTTTTTGTTGTTGTTGTTTTGTTTTTCGTCTTGTTTTGTTTTTTTCCGTAAAAAGTTAACACGTCGTGATATATTCAGATTTACATCAATACGACAGTTCTACACACATTTTTTTTTTGAACAGTTAGTTATACACTTACAGGATTTAAGAAGCTACAATTTAAAAACCCATTCTTAAGGAAACTGAATATTGTTATTTACTAAAAATGCATGCATAAATATAAGACATTTTTATAGAATGTGGAACAACGACCTGATAGAAGTGTTATAAATATCTATTTCCAATAGCAGCTCCCAACATCTATTTGATTCACAGGGCAGCTAATTGATAGAAAGCGAGTTTGAGCTTTGAGAAATATAAGAATCAGAAGAGTGAAACAGTAAGAGTCTGGTACATGGTATTTCCCATAAAACTGTTGAATAGTTCCTATCTGTTTTTGAAACTGTCAAAGAACCAATCAGTTGTTTACTTAAAGATGCTGGAATCACTTGTCCACATTGAGCGGTACCCTTACAATCGGCCTGTTTCCTCCCCCTCTTCTTGTGTCACAGGATCTCAGACATTCAGCTGCTTCTCGTCATAAATTATGACTTTATTTCTTGAGATCTTTTCTCTTCTCAGACAGAGATATACTCTCCCATCCTTCCCACTTGATCAAAGAAGCATCACTTACCATTTCATAAAAGCATTTAATCCTTAAGAAATATGTAGAGTTTGCATGCACGCACACACACACATACTCACACACACATGCACACACACACAACCCTGGAGGACTCTGGGTGACAGTCCTAGTACTATACTTTACACCCTCCCTGCTTGTCTCTACGTGGAAACGCTGGCATTATTCCTTCCCACGTTCACTCACTATCCGAGGTACATCCAATTCGCCTCTATTCAGTCATCAGCCTCTTCTAAAGCTCTTCCCGACAGCTCACTGGGTGGCAAGACAAGAAGAGTGGGTCCTGTTGACACAACCCACCACCTTCCTTCCAATCTCTCACCTTTCGGGCCGGCTCACTGTTTGCACGCCATGGCAGGTCCCTCGCAGACAGCACAGAAACGTCTGCTCATGTGCTCAGGACTTCTGCCACAGAGGTAAGAACAAAAGCGACATATGTGTTGTCACGGTTTGCACCTGGACACCCCCCCAGAGCTGCACACTTGCAGAGGTGGGGCTTTGGGAGGTGACTGGATCACGAGGACACTCTACTTGTGGGTGGACAGATCCACCGATGAGCTTGTAGCTACATGTGACGTTGGGAGGTGGACTCTCCCTCTCTATCTCCCTCTCTTCCCTCTTCCCCACATCCTGTCCGCCAGAGGCGAGCAGCTTTCTTCCACCTAGACCCTTCTACCAAGCCACTTCTGCCTGGAGCCGGCCAACCACGCAAGGACTGAACCTTCCAAAGTGTGAGCCAAAGTAAACCTCCCTCCTCTCAGTTGTGAGCGGCGGGTATTTTGTCCCAGGGAAAAGGAAACCAGCGAATACATTTATTTCATACCTTAGTTCCAAATGTCGTCGCACCATTTCATTTGGTCTCCCTCCTAACTGAGCAGATGGGACAATGACAGCTGATTTTATAAAGCAGAAAACTAAAGTTGGAAGTTGCTAGAAAAATGAATACCTGGATTCAAACTACCAAAAGTCAGTGCTCTGTGAGGTAACTGTATACAATCTTGCTTTGGTGAAGCAGATTTCCGCTGATAATAGTGGAATGTGACCTAATAAAATCAAAACATCCCTAGTATTGGGGACAGGATGCCCAATTAGCACTCATTGTCATTTTTATTTTTAAGAGGATGTTTTAGAAATCAAGTAGTTATTCACTTGGTGAAATTACATAATACTTAAAATAGTTGCATTTTAAAAGAATAATTGTCCCATGCTCTTGAGCACAGATATGCCCACACAAAAAAACTTCAAAAGAAACTAATGTGAGAGAAGAAAATTTGTCGAATGATGTCCAATAAAACAACATATGGCTAAAGGTACACTATAAAGGGTGAAAGTGGTCCTTGATTCTTTTTTGAATTATGCTTTTAGTTTTAAGCAAAACCACTACTATAATTTCAAATTTTATTTTCCCCTTCAAACTTAAATTTTATGTATATAGCAAACATTGTCTTATTATTTACTCTTTAGTGTACTAAAATGCTAAACTAAATTAATAGCATCATCAAGCTCTGTAATTTCTTTCCACCTCTGATGAGACTATCACAGATGTGCACAAGCAGGCACACTCAGAACGAGTGTACATGCCCCACCTGTACATCTGTGTAAATTCTCCCTCTGTCTCATGCACACCAACACGCACTTGCTCTTGCACACTGCGGCTGCAGAAGGCACCAGGGAGAGTGTATTCGACTTGGCCATCTTCAGGATTATCTCAGTTTAAGCTACTGTCGCCCACACCATTTGTCTCTGCCACTGTAAGCTCACGAAGGTATTGATTTCAAAGTGCTCCTCTCGCACTGAAACATGCCCACACACTGCCTACTAATGAAATATTTAAAACAAACAACGTGGTTTGGCAGAGGAAAAAGGTGGGCCATTAAAAATCTTTAATTCTGGTTCCAACTCTACCAGTGACTAAAATGAAAGATGTTTATTAAACACCAAATTACAGCTATGACTTCTCGGTGCAAAATAATCTTTGAAAGACCACCCTGTCCCTAACTGAGGATAAGAGATCTGGGGAGACAAAAGTATGGGTTAAGAAGTCAAAGCCATAAAACGATTCTTTGGAGGAAAAATGTCAAGATGTTGAGTGAAAAATGTTAAAAACCAATAGTAAAAAAAAGAGATCATTTAATCATGTCTATAAAATTACAGTACAGAGAATTTGCTAAGAATTGAGATGATCTGCATATATTGACTAGGAAAAAACACAATTTTACCAGGCTCTTTAAAAATCAGTAAGAACCAAACGGCAGCAATAAATACATTCTTCATGTGTAGATAGCGTTTTACTGTTTCCATTGTATTTTCACATGCAGCTTCTCAACCTTCCCGATAACACTGTGAAAATACATCATTCGTTACTCTCATTTTGCCGGTGGAAACTGGAGTTTAGAATGGTGGAATGCCTTAAGACCTCAAAACTTTCACTCATTCATTCACTCCGCCATCATGTGAACTGCTCCAGGTACTAGAGACACAGCAGTAAACAAAACTAAGAACTTCTTGTGGAGCTAAAATTCCATCATATAACACAAACTGAACCCTAGATAGGCAGAGAACAGACGCGAAGACAAGGACATATTCAGCAAGTGGGACCTCAACGGAAAACCTCTGAAACAAAAATAGCACAAGGTACATAAGAAAACAATCAGATACTAGTAATACTTTTAGATGTTAGCGGAAGGAACGATACAAGTACTACTTTTAGAAAAATTAAGTCTACTCTCCATTATTGAACAGTAGTTATTGGTAACTTACTGCAGGCCAGATGCTGTCCTGAACATTTTCACAATCACTACCGTAGTTTCACCACTGTTGTGGTGTAAGAAGACTGAGATGTTTGGGGCTTTCTCAGGTTGTAAGGTTTAGACTTCATTCAGTAATGCAGTCCTTTGATATCCCAAAGGATTGGTTCCAGAAACCCCCTTTAGACACCAAAATCTATAGCTGTGCAAGTCCATTCTATAAAAGAATTTACACACAACCTATGCACATCTGTACACTTCATATCATTACTAAATAACTTATAATATCTAATGCAGTGTAAATATCTCATAGATAGTTGTTATCCCATGTCGCTTAAGGAGTAAAGACATGGGGGCCTGCACACGTTCAGCGCAGACACAGTCACTGCAGGCCTAACTACACAGTACTTGACTGAGACAGCAAAGTGCTGGGGAAAGACTGAGAAGCAAGGAAGGTCAGCGGGGTGGGCCTACGTTACCGCTCCATTCATGTAGATTCGGCTCAGTGCTTGGTACCTGGAAAATTCAAATCTTGCCTTTTAGAACTTTCTGGAATTTGTTTCTCAATATTTTTGATCTCCATTTGGTCAAATCCACAGATACTGAACCCACGGATAGAGAGGACCAATTGTATAGACTAGAAAGAATGACAGAAGTAATACTTTTAGAAAATTTAAGTCTAATCTCCATTATATAACAGGAGTTATTGGTAACTTACTGCAGCCAGATGCTCTCCTGAACATTTTCACATCTATTAACTTGTACAACTGTTATTATGCTTTAGCTCCATTTGCCCATGAAGAAGGAACTTGTCAAAGTCACACAGATTACAGAGTCAAGCATTGAAATGACTTTGCCCACACAGAATCCAGACTGTTAGCCACTGTGTTAACACTCATGGCACAGGACTTCGGAGGGGTAAGCAGTGAACAAAAAAAGACCAAGTCCCTCTCATTTATAGGAATCCTGACCTGACACTGCGTACATTTAAACTGGGTAGCTGTAGACTTCAAGAGAGGGATAGACACACGAAAGAATGAACTAGCCTTATTAAATAGTTTTAAAAAAATGGTTCACTCCTACTTTAAGTCTGAAAGACAAGGAAAAACTGCTTGAAATAATGAATAGAAAACAGGAAGTCCAAGGGAAGAAGCCAAATAGTTTTGATCCGCATGAGATGTTATCAGGATCCCAGAAAGGAAACGCAGAAACGGACTCAGAGAGGAAACCACAACGGACAGGGAACCAGCCCCACGGACTCTTCCTGGTTCCTGCATTTCCTCTTTTGGAAGACAAAGCAGCTGGGCTAAATGATTAGTGAAGTCTCTTTTGGCCTATCATTCTATAATTTCATAATTCTGTAGGCAGAGAACAATTTGAAAAGTTTGAGAGAGAATTTCTTGGCCTTTCATTCTATAGGAGCTCCTGCCTTTATTTCTGAAGCACCATCTAAACTTTATGTGTTTTCTGAGTATCAACACCCACAAACCAAAACTTTCAAGAGAAAAAAAAGTACTCTGATGTGTTTAAAAAATATATAGGTTTCTAATGGTTATTTTATACTGAAATAGAAGACTTACTTAAAAATGAGAACTCAGTAATGAGTATTGAGTTCAGGACTTTCTCCTAAAGTGGTTTAATTTTGCATCCTCTTTGCCCAGCAAAACACAATATATATCAAAAGTGGAAATAACACAAGTGTCCATCAACACATAAATGGATAAAACTGCTAGGGACAAATCGATATGGACATTCCTAAAATAAAATTCTGGTACATGCTACAGCACAGGTAAATCCTGAAAACATTTTGACTGGTGAAATAGCCCAGCCACAAAAGGCAATATTTTATAATATCATTTTGTATCATTTGAGTTCATTATACAGAAGAGTATAAATATATCTATATGTCCATGTAGGAAAAGAGATATGCAGAAAGTTGTTCACCAAAACATTGGCAGGTAATTTTTATAAACTTTATTATATGTTTTGTGTTGCTCAATTTGTTTGTAAAACAATTATTTTAAAAGAACCACTGCTAAAGGTTGCACATTCACTTGGCAGGAATAAAGATGTTTCACAAAACATTTCGAACTAAAACTCATCTCTGAGATTAAAAAAATCAAGAAATAAATTGCTCACCTACACACCAAAAAATTTACACACTTGATCGCAACCAGTCATTAACATTTTAACCCATGAACAGCAAAATGGGAGAAAGTCTTTTTAAAAAATATTTTATGAATACGAAGAATTCCTTTTAACTCTTTTTAGAAAATACACAAAGGTACAGGTAAATATATGTAAGCTCTGAGTTTACTATCCAGGTCTAATCCTGTGAATTACTTTAAATATATAATAAAAATTATTTCCAAGTAAAGTAGAGCCAAATCCTTCATCACCACCTACTCTTACGAGCTGGTTTCTAGGTAACTGTGGCTTCCACTAGAGGGCGATAGAGCGTGCTCTCAGAGCAACTGGAGCTTCAGGAGGGAGTCTGGTTTTAGGTCACTAGTTAATTCATTGTGCAAACCGGTCTCTATTTTTAAAACAGTATCAGACGGCTGGCATCTACTTATGTTACCAAATAATATACTCTGAGAAAGGGATTCTCATTTTAAGTTTAGTCATGCTGACATTTGCAATTCTCAGACAATAATACAGTAACACAAATGTTTTGCCACACTAATCAAGTATCTTCTCATAAATCTATTTTGGACCATTTAGTAATTTTTAAACAAATTTAATAAGGTTGTTAAAACTTAAACTGTATAGTAAGATAGTTTATGTAATGTTTTAACACTTAAAACAAACACACAAACAAAAACAAAACAAACACCAGCCAGGCATTCTGGTGCACGCCTGCAATGCCAGCAGCAGGGATACAGAGGCAGGAAGATCACACGTTCGCGCCCCACCTGGGCAACTAAGAGACTCAGAAAAATGCTGTCTCAAAATTTAAAATTTAAAACAAAGCCTGAGGATATAGCTCAGTGAAAATACCCCAAGTTCTATCCCTAGTGCCCCCCACCACAAATTCATGCTTAACTCAAGATGCCATAGTAAAAACTACAATAGTAGGAATACTTTTATACTATTAAGATGGCAGCTAACATTTATTATATATAATGCTATATTTAAAACTTTATATAATTTGCCTATATAGTTTTTTACTTTACCCTATAAGAACATTATGTCCATTTTACAAATGGTGAAACTGAGGCTAACGCATATGAAGAAACTTGCCTAAGGATAAATCACTGAAAGGAGATAAAGCCAAACTGAAATTGTAATATTAGAACACCAGAGTTCACATGCACTTCAGGAATCAGCTCACCCACCCAAGTGCGTGGGAACCTCTGGCATCTCTCCAAACAGAGCGCCCATGACAGGCAAAGCCCAGCCGAAAACACAGACAGCTCCTCATGTTTGCACACTACATAGTTTACTTTTGTATATTTAATAAAACCACAGCAGTAACTCGGTTTATATTTTGTACACTGCCATAGTTGAGAATTGCAGTTGTTTTCTTCAACCAAGTCAAAGATAATGACAATTAACATAGAGCGCAATCACTGGGAGGTTCCCACACTCAATCTTAAAAATACCAGGCGGTGAGCACTAAGCTCTGCAGTAACTTACTAGGCACAAGTCTTCAGACTTCTTAGGGACTTTATACGCTGCAACGAGAAACTCCTAAGTGACTACTACCCACGTGTTGGGTTGTGGCTTTGAAATGATTACTACACCCAACACATAAGAGTATCATACTGAGGTGTTTAACAATCAAGTGGCAAAGAATATCAATTTCTGGTGGACGCAGAGAGGAAGGCAAGAAGCAGCCAACTGATATATGGTACAAGGTGTTTCCTTCTCCCAGAGAGTCCCTAAGCCCAGCTGGTATGGAATTTGGAAGACCAACATCACTTTAAAAGTTTCAAATAGGATAAGTGGTAGTGTATTCGTATCCTAATGCTGCTACAACAACTTTCTACAAAGTTAGTGGCTGTTACTTTACAGTTCTGGAAGAAGTATGAAATGGGTCTTGCTGGGCTGAAATCAAGGTCCTGTATGAAAGCTAAAAGGGAGAAGCCAGCCCCTTGCCTTTTATAGCTTCCCAAGGCCCCCTTCATTTTCTGGCTGTGGTACCTTCATCTTCATGTAATCCTCATATGGTACCTCTCATATCATCTTGGAGGGAGGATATTATTTTGTTACTGAAGACAGCACAGTTTATAATTTCTGCACATGGTAAATCCATTTGAAAGGTGGTTGTTGGAACACAGAATTTATTTTCCTTTGAAACTGCATATGTTAAACTCCAAATATAGTCTACAAAATCCTACTGGAATTAAATTGCACTTAAATTCGGTAATCTGGGCCCTGAATAAAGGGAGGCAGGAGAAAACAGGTAAAAGTTACAGGACTTTTAATAAATTAGATGCAAGTTGCAGGCAGAGAATTGAAATGAATTAAATATATATGATATATTGATTTTTAATTAATTTTGTTACACCCCATAGTTGAGTCTACTACCTACACTTTCTTTGCAATAGTGGTGATGGCATAAAAGAAAATTTCATGTTTATTTATGATGGATGAACATTCATCAGTACAAGTTATTCATACAAACACCTAATATACTACTTGGTGTATCATAGAAAAAAAAATATGGAAATTTAAATTCTCGGTTAGAGCTTCCGGTTCTTACACTATGACCTGTGTGATCCTGGATAAGTTACTTTCAGTTTCTGTGGCTAGTCTAGGAACTGAAAATAGAGATACTAATGGCTCTTGCCTGCAGGGTTGCTTTAAAATAAAACAGAATATATAAGTACAAAGATATTCTGGCCACTGTTAGCGCCCTGTAAAATGCTCCCTTGGTATTGGGTGAATTAGGTTGGAAGCCAGAGAGGAGAAGTTACTGTAAAGCTGTTGTTCACAGGTGTCTACCCGAAGACCTTGAATCATCAGACCAATACTAAATTGAAGGCACTTGACAGTAATTATCAGAACTAAATAAAAGGTTCAGCACAACATTTTATACAAATACTAGTTATCAGAAGATGTAAGATTCCAAGCTATTTGAATATTTGATAAACTATAGGATGGAAGTAATATAACAAGATGAAAAATAATTAATTGGTTCCCCTGCAAAGGGCTGTAAATGGGGAGGCAAGTTAAAAGCCAAATGTCCGGAAAGATGATGTGCGTGCACTAAGGCCTGTCTGGGCCGAAGGCACAACAGGGCTAAGACCAAAGACACACCCGCAGGACGGAAGTTTTCAAGGCCACCCCTTCAGAAAACTCATACAATTCTGTTAGGCTTTTTTTCTGATTTGAAGGAGACTGATCTCTGGCGCGGGCCTCCACTGAAATGTCCTCAATGGCGGCCTCTGTGGACACCACATTCTCAGTTTCTGTTTCTCGGCCCGCCCTCTGCAGCTAAGCTAGGAACAGTTCTGTACTGCCACTTTCAGCAGTAGTGAGTCTTTGCCAGGAACTGAAGCGTTCAGCTTAGCATAGTAATTCTGCGCAGGCTTCTCTGTGCTTGCTTTTCATCCGTATTCTAAATGCAAATGAATATTAGGTAGCCGGTGTGCAAATGGGTGAACTGTTATTTTATCTAAGCAGAACACTGCCTCAGAGGGCCTTGCATTCGCTATGTCTCTAAACATCCACAGAGCACCATTTATAACTACTGCTTAATCTAAACCACCAAAAACACAGGATAAAATAGAGTCTGGCAGAGCCTTCTTTCCACACAAGACACAGAGGCCATAAGGAAATCTTACAATTGCAGAGAGGGGATGTCAGAAAATACAAGTAACGCTCTCTTTCTCACTCATATTTCTCAAAAAGGGAAAACGCTGGAATGCTATGCTTTTCTGACAACACTGAAAGAGTATATTCTCATCAACTCTGCAGAACGAAACCAGTTAGGCTTCATGGAGAAACATTACACTGCATTAAGAGAAAGGTTGGACCTATAGCCAAACCATATGAATTCTCGGCCAGGATTTTAACTGATTATCTCAGGTTGTCACCATATTCAGTAATGGTGGTAGAGTCCCGTTAAAAACAGCAGATATAATAAAGCTGTTTCTGTGCCTGTTAAATGGTTAGAATTAAAAAGAACATTGCTGAAGTAGTTAAAGTGAAGGCTGTAGAGGAAAGAATTGTGTTAGACAAATTGTTTCCCTGGGGCTGTTCATGGAATCACCCTTCTATAATATGGTCTTGGACAAGGCTGGGGCAAGGAGACATTTTCTTCTGGCTCTTTTATAAACTTGCCATTTTTCAGCTTTTCATTTTAATACACTGACATCATGAAATCTGAGACAGGAACTATCCTCTTCATTAACAAACAACCCAAATACCTAGAATATTTCAGAGCAAGAAAAGGTCCTTGGGGTGTAGGAAAAAGTAAACCAGGCAAAAACAAGTGAAAGCCTCCCTTAGTGTTTTGTGAGTCGGCCATACACTCTTCTTCACCGTGATACCAACTAAACAACAACAACAAAAAGAAGTTCATCAAAATCATGTAAGCATGTGACGAATGTAAAGCTTTCTTTTCACTAATTAATTTAGTGTTTATCAAGAATCCAGCCTGTGTAAGATATTCTACCAGCTATTGTCAATAAGAGGAACACAAAAGAAATTAAAATCTCCAAGTATTTATCCTCTAAGAGCTGACAATCTACTTAAGGAGGTAAAGATCTGATCAAACGGCTAATTACCACACAAAGCAAACCAAATTTGAGTTCCAAAAGAAAATATGAAAAGCAAATGTATAGAATCTCTGCAGAGAAGAATGCAAATTTAAACAGTCTGAAAAGATCTTATGAAAAAAATGTAAACGTTATCTGGGTTCAGGAAATCACTTATTTGTATTCTTGTCCAGTTTGAAATACCTAACTGGGTACACACACACACACACGCACCCAACATCAGACTGCAGGAAACAATACAGAGAAACATGTATACAAATATAAATTAGCCTAGTACAAATAGTGTCCAATTTGGGGACCAGTTCAATTTGGGGAATATATCTGCCATTGATAAGAGGAGCCTGACCCAGAATTAATGTTAAACAATGTGTTTCAACAGCAATATCTACCATATTGCAAATGAATAACTTACTTTTACACCTTCTCAGTTTAGGATCAGAAGAAAAGTCCCAATAAAATAGTTATATTTGCAATGGGATTCATCCTAAGTAAATGGCAGATCATGTGCAAACTTTTTAAAATATTCAATTCAGTGCTTTTTACTTTAGGAATGGGGAAAAAAAAAAAAGACTGTCACTAAAAATAATTGTTTGCCACGCCAGCTACTGTAAGAAAAATCTTTATCATTGTGTGGTGAACACTGTGCTGTATCACTGTTGTATTCTTGCTGTGAGACACTTTCAGACCTCAAGTATTAAATGGAATATTTAGCAAGGGCCAGAAATAAACTCCAAAGCCATCAACAACAACGAGAAAACCAGCAGCCTCACCGACTGACAGTAATTTACCGAGCTGTATTGGGAACTCTACTAATCAGGCCAGCACAGCAGGTTCTCAAACCTTTTCCACACATCTGACGAAGAACTTTGATTTACGGGCTGTGCAGGTAAAACCTGAACAGATGGTATCTTTTAATAATAATTGATACATGAGTTTGTTAAAGATTCCAAACAAAGAAGAATATTTTTAGTCTTCTACCTTATCTTTGTCTTCAACAACATCTGCCAAGACATCATCTGGATCCAGGATTCCTCCATCTGTGTACTCTAAGTGATGAATCTTCACCCAGTAACCAGGATCCTAGGAGAGAACACACACATTATGACTCAATCTTATTTATTTATTTTTTTTTTGTGGTGCGGGGGATCGAACTCAGGCCCTTGTGCTTGCAAGGCAAGCACTCTAATCACTGAGCTAAATCCTCAGCCCTCAATCTTATTTTTTTAGGTAAGATGCATTATAATTTTAAGAGAAATCAACTAATTTATTAAAATATGCTCTTGTTGTAATACTAAATTTTAAACACAAAAAGAGTCACTCTTTTTATTTGGATAAATATGTAGCATTTTTATGCTCTTTAGCTTAAGTCAGTGAACCGAAGTGTACATGTTTCACCAATGTCCCTGGAAGATAAAATTACCATGCAAACATTAAATGCCTCACCAATTTGAACAGCATATTCAAGGAATTTCTGTATAACCCACAACTGTGGTAATGCCGAACATACTGTAGAGAAGATCTTACAGGTGCCTTCTGATACGGGAGAAAGACATCTGAAGAGAAGCCCCAGAGCTGCAGGGAAAACAAAACAAAAGCCACAAGGCGGACATCTGGGGGCTGCAATCACTGTGGCTTTGGGATATGCCAATGCAATGGGGTCATCCCATCTCCCTCGCTGCTCTCAACCTCCACGCTCAGCCTGCACCCCCAGCTCGGCATTTGCAATGACATATGGAGCACAGAGCTCTGGCCTTGGTTTCCATTTCTTCCAGCATGGCGGCCACTCACTAACTGTGTTCAGAGCTGAACAGTGTGAGCGCTCTGAATTGAGGTAATAATTCAAAAGTTTCCAACTCAAAACTGTTTAAGTACTGCTTATTCTCATATTCAAATTTGGAATGAAATAATCTAACTCATTCCCTTATTTACATACTTCCTGTTTCCAGAAAAGACATGAAAATGGGACAGGCACATGAATCAGTAAGTAAAAACATTAGTAAAGATTTTAGCAAGTTATAATCAGTTTGGTTTTGTGATCCTTAAAAAGTCCCTCAAAATGGGAAACTACTGAGCTCCAAAGCACTCAGTATCAAATAAAGGAACAGATAGCAGATGGGAAAAGAGATAGGAAAACTTCTAGGATAAAGCGCTAAGCTTTCATCACGCGAATCTTTATGATGAGTAAGAACTAACATAACCCACAGAATGCAATTTTACAAAAGCTAACAGAAATGGTTGTCGTGCAGCTTTCTCTTTAACTGACTCCTGATGAAAGGGGAGGCTGTACTATTAGGGAAGGATTCTTTTAAGGCAGCTATTTGGAAGACCACTGAAATGTGGGCCCAGGGCACAGCTTTCCAGTAATCCAACTTCATAAAATGACAGGCTTAAAAAATCTGAAGGAATGCTCCTTTGAGAGGCTCTGGACATTTTAAAATTAAGTTTTCTATAGAGTATCTAAAGAGCAATCCCAAGTAAAATTTTGTATCATTTGTTTCTAATATTAGGCCTAAAAGTAGAAACAGTCATGATTTACTAAGAAACTTTAAATTCCTGACTTTATTGCCCAGATGGAAATTCCCAAGGCGTGCAGTGAAAGTTCAGGTAAGACAAGAACAGGACAAGCGCGCTCAGAGGCTCTGCTCTGCCACCCGCCACCCGACGGTGTCTTCGCTCTCCACCGAGGCCTTCGAGGCCTTCGCGGGCTCCAGCTGCTTGTGCTACAAGCCATGAGCAAAGTGTAACATTCGAGATTCCAACCAGGTGGGAAATGGGCACACAAATTGCTACATTGTGGCCACTGGACTGCGGCAACTCCCCAGCAATCTTTGGGAGATGAAGAATTTTACTGTGGTCAGGCCTCAAGCAACATAATTATCAGGTCTACCCAGGGCCTCAGACTAAAATCTGGAGTATTATGTTTTCCTGTTTTCCTTGTAGAGATAGCCTACTTATAAAGGAATTCAATTTAATTAATTTCTACAAACTTCCACTGGTTTTTAATATATTACAGCTATGCAGATGAAATCTGTTGATCTTAATCGTGTTTATAAAAAGTAATGTATTCTAAACAGGTTTTTAAAATATTTGTGCTTAAAAGCAGACATCAATTAAATTGTCTGCTTTTTACTTGTGCTCAGTTTGTTAAAGCTGATTTTATCACCTAAAACTGAGGTAAACAGTTACCCCTACAAACTTCATTATAAATTGAAGTCCACTTTGCTTCCTGCCTAGAGGAAGAAACAGGAAAAACTGAGTCCTGATTGTGTGTGTGTGTGTATGTGTGTGTGTGTGTACATGTACGTGTGAGCACCTGCACCCCTACTGAGAAACGAACCTGGGGCCTTTGCACTGCTGTAGTCCCAAAACACACACACACACACACACACACACACACACACACACACACACACACAGTGTTTTTTAGAAACAAGGTCTTAGTAAGTTGCAAAAATAAAAAAATCGAGCAACGTGTCCTGATGAGTGGTAACATGAACAGCAGATAAATGGCAGCAGACAAGTTTGCTGAGTCACTGAGCCCCCCTCCCTCACTTGTACTCAGGGGGTCTAAATTCTGGAAAATAGGACGTAGCAGTTGAAATCAACATACCTTGCTGGAATTTGATTCAACAGAGTGTAAAACTAAATCCAGTAAAAAAGAACAGTTTGATAAATTTTGAGAACACATATCTGACAAAAACATCAAGAAGTACATGGTGCCAGAATACAGAAAGATTCTGTCCTTTTAACTCCCTATTCCACACAGATGCTGTCATCTTACACACTCTAAAGAGGGAAAGAGCAGATTTATGATGGTCACACAGCTAACCCTGAAAAAAACAGACAAGCCATCAGAGAGCAGTTTCAGGGTTAGAATTTATACATCCACGAGCTAAAAATCAGTAAGTGAGTATGTACCAGCTATGGTTCTACCCTTCTAGCAAATTTGGCCACCGATAACTTTAAAGATATACGTTGTTCGATAGTAGCAGCCCATAGTCATCATACGACTATAAATTTACCTTGACTCTTTTATTCAGGTAAATATTTCAACTATTGCATTTCAGTCAACATTTTGCATTTCATTTACTTGGTTTTATCACCATCAAGAATAAAACCGATCCAATATGAAAAGATGTTCAAATATGTGTCTTGGTTTACACACTTGATCACTTGGAAGAGTTTACTGTATTTTTTCATGATGAAGACAATTAGTGCACATTTATAATGCACAAGTACCAGTAATACATATCACTTTTAAGTTATTTTGAAAATATCTGTGGATACGTGCTCACTTTGCTATCCAGTAAGTCTTATTACCTATACTCCTAGGATCATTAAAGTGTTGAAAAATAACACACAGTACATTTTGCTTTCTGCACTGGTAACAGTTATCTAATCTGTTTTTTAATACACAGTTATTTTAAACCCTACTGGAATTCTAAAACTAAAAGAAACTAGTCTGTGGGGATGAATTGGAAAAGGAAACTAAAACAAAAACATATGCGTAACAGGAAGAAGTCAGTTACAAGGCGTTTTTAATGATCAAATGTAGCTATTCTTCCAAACAGGCATTGCTATTGATAGCATCAAATACTATTCATTGTGAATAATGGTATGAAATATGACCCTATGCTTTAGAAAATCTGTGTTAATCAAACTGCTGAAGAACAGTAATTTTCCATCTGTGATACCTAAGGAATAGACTGCCAAGCCAGACTCGATAATGCTGTGGGACTATGCAGTAAACAACAGAGAAGGGAAACTCGGGAGTTTCCAAGCAAAATGCCTGTGGTGCAAGAAGGGGAAAGCACCTTGTAACGGACATGAGGTCACAAAGGGAGGAAGACAGTACAAAGGAAAATCCGGAGGTCAGAGAAGGGCTGCATTTAATTAGTGGTAGCAGCCACAACACTCAAGAATGCAGCTGAGCACCAGAACTCTTCCCTACTGGAACACAAGAACGGTTTGGAATGGAAGTCAACACAAAAGCAGAATTTCTTTGCAGAACTTAACTTTGCAAGTTTAGTGGCATGAATCTACAAAGTGAGATTTTACTGTTTTTATCATTATCTTAAAGATCAGGTCACTTGTTTTAGTGCTTGTTATAGGCGAGGTACTGCAGGTCCTTTGTGTTTTCTATGATTAACTCATCTATCCTCAAACAACCTCACAAAACAGTTATCAATCCACTTTAGAGATGAAGAAAGCAAAGTGTGAGAGGATCAACTGACTTGCTTAAGGTCAGACAGCAAACAGCAGAGCCATAATGCAGTTCCTTAAATGTAGAAAATATGTTTTAAATTAATTGTGCAAAGAATAGTGACACAGGAATCGGACAGGGCATCAGGTCTATTTCTATTGCTGCATGGACCTAGGCCAGTCGCCATTAGTCTGGACCCCAGATGCCTCATCGTTAGTGACCACGGAGGCTGCACGACCCTTTGCACAATGTACCCAAACCGAAGTCAAACTCCAGAAGGCACAAGGGGTTATAATGAAAGAGTCCAGATTCTCTATGTCTATCTGACTAGGGCTTCACTAGTGACGGAAGCAAGGGGAAGCTTTAAAACATAATTACTCAACTGAATTAAGGGCTTAGGAAAACATGGGAAAATATCTCAGAGGAAGTGTGAGCTATTAGAAATCTGATAGAGCATAACAAAAATGTGCATTTGCTTAAAACTTGGCTACTTTTTTGTAATTCTCTTGGGTCATTCTCCCCTCTATCCAAGATCAACAGAGAATCAGATGCCCCATAATGCACTCAGGAAGGAGAATGAAGCAGAGCAGGCCTTGAGAATCTCTGGGGCAGACAGACTCTTCAGTAACCAGCCACTGGGCAGTGTAGGGAAAAAGCAGGTTTCAGAAAACAACGCTGAAGCAAAGCGTAGTCAAGCAGCACTGACTCCTGCATGTAAAGATCAGTGATAAATACAAAGCTTGTTTTAAATCAGCACTAATCAGCTTCAAAACATGGTTCCACCTTCCCCAAAATAGATCGTCCAAATAAAAACTTTAGGAGAAAAACAGCTGAGAAAAATGGGCTGAAGTCATTTTAGGCAACCGTGTTTCCAAAGAGTTTAGGACAGCTACAGTGGGACCAAGGTTTTTTATGCTGGTAGAAAGAAACACACACACACACACACACACACACACACACACACACACAGGGAAACTTGACAGGGAACCAAAAGAATAAAAATCAGGAAAAAAAATCATCTAAACAACACAATTAATAAATGTAACCTAACTTATTCATATTGTATTTATGTAAGCATGTACACATGCAAAGGAATACATACTTATATAGTAATCACAAATGTTAGAAATACATTATTTTTAAGCAAATATAGAGCATGTACCAAATTCTGAATGTCCAGAATCATTCAAAATATGGTATCTAGAAACATTCTAGAAAATGTCCAGCTACTTGAAAATTAGGAAATAAAGTTCTAAATAATCCAGAGATGAAAGATTGAAAATGAACAACTATTTTTAGCTTAATAGCTAAAATAACATAAAACTGTGTGGGATGCAACTAAAGCAGTGCTTAACAGGTCAGTCGTGGCCTCTAATTCATGTACTAGAAAGGAAAAAAAGCTAAAGTCAAAAAAGATAGAAAAAGAAGGATAGGTCTAAAGTTTGTACGATTTTTATAAAATGAAAAAATTCTTTGAAAATCATAATTACCCAAGTCAGAAAATAAAAATATAAAATATGATCAACATTAAAAAAAAAAAACAAAGAAGTTGAATGTATTACTAAAAAATCATCCCACAAAGAAAATTCTAGGCTCAAATGACTTTACGGTAAAATCTCCTTAATATTTGGGAAACGAATAATGCCAATCTTTACACAAATTCTTCTGGAGACTAGGAACACAGAAAAATTCCCCCAGTTGTTTTTATGAGGATGGCATGACTTTGATATCAACACTTTACAAGGACACTACAAGAAAAGTACAGATCAGTCTTTCTCTTGTGGATAAAGATAGAAAAGTCAAATATTTGTAAATCAAGCTCAGTTGATATATATATACGGTACATGACATCACACCTAAGTGGGATTCAGTCTAGTAATGCAGGAATGGTTTAAAATGCTAAAACACCGACCACAGTTATTCACCACATTAAAAGAAAAAAAGATGAAAAGTAGATGATCAACAAATGGATGCTGAAAAAGCATTTGAGAAACTCACCACCAGTTGACAACAAAAAGTATCTTAACAAAAATAACTACACAGGAAGATCAGCAAAAGGTAGAAAGAAATTTAAATGACTACATTTACAGTTACATCAAAAATTAAATATTTAGGAAATGTTTAAACAGAAATGTTTAAAATTTATAAGCCAAAGATTATAAAATATACAGAAAAATTAAAGAAGACTGACATGGATTTAAAGACAATATTGTAAAGAGGTTAATCTTGCCCAAATTTGGCAAGGTTATGGTCAAGGTCAGATAAAAGTATACAGAGCAACCAGAATTATAATTCACTTGCAGAAATGTAAATATGTATATTTTGGAAAACTGGGAGTATCTGAACACTAATACTCTATAAATATCTGAACATACATCCAACACAACTCAGCAGTTCCACTTCTAGTTACACAGCCGAGCAATGAGTACACAGAGTTACCACAAGAAATGAGCTACAATATTCACAGCAGATTTATTTCTAATACCCAAAAACCCGGAAATAATTTAAACATTCGGCAGCAGTAGACTGGATAAATGGTAGTGTGTCTGTGCAGTGACATTGTATAAATCAACAAGAATGAACAAACCACAAGTTGTTCCGACAGTGTGGGTGAATCTCACAGCTTAACACTGCACAAAACACCCAAATACAACAAAGTACATGTCGTATGATTCTCTGTGCAATAAGTTCAGAACCAGCGTGATTAGTTCACCACAGAGAAACCAGGAGACCGGCCACTCCTTGCTTGAGATGAGAACAAGCATAAGCATCTTACGGGCAGTGAGTGGGAAGGGACAGAGAGCAGCTTCTGGAACCAGGTTCTCTTTCTGGACCTGTATGACAGCTCCACTTATTCACGTACTTTCCCATGTGTTATTCTTTAAAGATGTTTGCGTAGAAATGAAAGGATTTTTTGCTTCCAAATATGTGTTTTGTTTTTTTTTTTCAAATTGAAAAATCTAATGGCTCCCTTCACATATTTCAGTTCTACAGATAAGCAAAGGAAGATCACCAAAAAGCTGCTCAGGGTAGAGGTGTAGATTTCCTGTTTCTTTGGAGGTAAGAGAAATAACAGTAAAGCAAGTAAAGAAACATGGAAATTCCACAAATGGGAAAGCCAGGTTAGCCTACCTTCAGAACATGTAGTTCATCCACCACTAGTTCTTCGCAGCCTCCGAGACCCACAGGAGACGCCTGGCTGCCAGCAGGCTCAGCGGAGTGGGGTGGAGGGGAGTCAGCCATAATTCTTACTGTTGCCATCTTAGGCTGTGCTAACGGAAGTACCGCGTCCAGAACCCGGAAGGTGAAAACTTCGCTCTGATAGGAGGTTGATGTGGCCATACTACATTTAGAATATTTTGTCAAATTTTAAGAGATGATCACTAACCAAAGGAATAAGATTTATGTGACATAAATCATGACTTCTAAGAGACTGGAACTATTTTAGGATGACTGTAGGTTTGTTTAAAACAGAAGACACAAAGGGAAATCTCTTGCTATTTTAAACATAGTAGGACTACATTCTACAAGGCACTGAGCTCTTATAGTCAGCAGGTAAGAAATTATCCCTAAACATCCCCAAGAGAGAAACCAGACTGAAAATGGATATATACTTGCTTTCCGCAAGGCCATCACTACTTTTCTTTGTTAAGAGTATATTTTTTATTACCTTTTCAGTTGAGTACAAGAAGTATCTGAATTACGGTAGAGACCTTGTTCTGTGAAAAATAATTATTCTAACACTTATACTAGGCCAGAGATAGACAGACTACCATAGGTAAATACGTGGGAAGTAAAAAGAGAGAGTGGTAAAGCAGAGTATCTCATTTGGCCTCACTGCCCACACAAGTGAAACTAGCTACACTATTCAAATCCTAACCCTTCCTTTTTCCAAGCTGATCTTCTACAGGTGGATACATGCATAAAAGCCACAGGACCACATGGGAGCTCCTCTCAAATTAAAAGTC